>CM038227.1:10564414-10666997 GCA_021442155.1 Cymbidium sinense | reverse complement strand
ACCTCTATTGATATATGATTTATTAGGTTTGTATAGAGAGGATTCTAGAGAGAGATTGAGGTAGGTTTTGATTTAGAGAATGAGAATCCCTAGAAGAGGGATCAACCATCTTAGAGTACACAGACAATATTTCGAGGATTGGGATTTTTTACACGGAGAGAGAGGGGGACGATAGGAGAGAGAGAGAGAGACTAGCAGTGGGAAAGTAGGAATTACTTTTATTTTTAATTCATTTATAGGAAACAAAAATTATAATTACCATTCCTATTTATAGATATAGGGGTACATAATTAATTAATTTAAAATCTGAATTAAGATAAATTCTATTATCTAATTTAAAAAGATGATGATGATTCTAAACATCAGAGTAATTTCTATTACCCAAACAGCCTGATGATGAAATTAAATTAAATACGAATTATTGGCTATCATAATTTGAATGCAATCTGGGCTGAAATTTGTTATGAATCTGGGCTTAGATTTAGGATGGACGTTTTGAACTTTATCATATTTACCAAAGCATTGTCGTTTGTATAGACCAACTTCATTAACAAAATTCATAACGAACAAAAAAAATCTGATTTTAATATTTCACTTGCAGTTTTTTTTAGTTTTTTGGTTCTTTTGTTATATGTGTACATGACATTAATCGATGTTTAACATTTTCTTATTTCTCCAAATATTTTCAGCAAGTTCGGGGACATCTTTGATGAAGATCACTTCATCAGAACTCTAAGCAAGCATGTTAGAGTGGCCAGAGAACTTCCAGAAGATATGTTGCAACGCTTTGACAATAATTTAAGTAGCATAGTTAACATGAGAACAAAGGCTTTATCATCAAAATCTTATTACTTGCAGAAGGTTCTTCCCAAGTTGTTAGAGTTGGGGTATGCCTGTACCTTCCAAAAATCGATTTTGATTTCCATATTCTGCAATACTTTATTGCAATGGCCAGAACTGTACATTATATCAACTGTATGCAACATGAATGATAATTGTCATTCAGTCCGTTGGACATCATAATCCATTGAAGCAAAAATCGCCGCATAACAGATTATGCATGCTACACAAAGCATTGTTTTGATTGTTTCATGCAAAACAAAGTTTGTATTAAGAGGATATATTGGAGATTAAAGTTAATTTTTATAAAATTACAAAAGTCATTGTCATCTCGAGCATGAAAAAAATGAGAATATTAAGATGGATGTATGATCAATTTAGGAAAGATAAATTAATGGTTGGATGATTTTATTAGAGAATTGTTTGGAGTGACATCTAGTAAAGATAAGATAAGATGATTAAAAATATTTTTTAAGAATATATGATTGAATTCGCAAAACCTTAGATTCAATTTTGATATTTATATTGGGTCTAATCAGGTTTGTTTGAACTCTAATTAAAAAAAATCTAATATAATCAGACATTTGAGTTGATGATCCAGGCCCACTAGATAACAAACCTTGCAACCATTACTAAACTAGTTTGTTTTATCCTAGTTGGGATCAATTTGATTGTCATATTCTTGATCTGATTATTTTGATGGAGTCATATAAGGAGAACATTCCCAATTTTTCTCATTCTCTTCTCTCGTTGTTGAGCAAGAGGCTATTGACTCGTCGCATCCAAGCAACACATCTTGTCATCTTTGATACAAGGTGGGGTAGTTGCAATTGAGGATTGATAATAGTGATATCATATATCTTTAGTCATCATTAGTCATAAATAGCAGTCATTTGATCATCAAACTATTGTGATTAATCCAACAATTTAATTGAAATTCTTTTAGAGGTTTGGTTGCACGAAAAGAATCTGATAAAGAATCTGATGTAAAGGAATGCAGTGTATTTAGATTACTTTAGGTTGTTTGGTTGAAAAATCTATAAATACATGAGTTTGTTTTTTTCTATTTGGTAAAAAAATGTAATGTAAAGTATTTGAAAGTTTTGGGTGGCGATGGGTACGGTGGGCGATGGCGGTGGCGGCGGACATGCGGCGACGGTGGCATGACACACATTGGCCAATGTGTTTGGAATTCGCCCAGATTTGGGTGAATTTCAAATACACCGAAATTGAACCATTTGATGAATTCCAAATGCATTACATCACGTTGGAATTTTATTTTGTATCGTGCCAAACGCAAAAAAAGCTGAAACCCCTATATTTACTTTATTTTACTTTACTTTCCAACCAAATAGTCCCTTAATGAGTTTAAAATTCAAATGACATGTATGTTCTAAAATGACAAGTGAGAAAAGTAAAGTTGGGTTGTGAATTTTTCTTTTTTGAAATTCATCTAATTTAGGCGATTTTAAATTCATGGAAAAGAGGCATTGTGGGTTGTATTTTAAAGTCCTTACCCAAATGAGTTGTAACCAAAGAGCCTCTAGGTTAGATACACTATATTTTTTTGGGCTTGTTAGGTTGAACAAGGGATTGAATTGATTTATTTGGGACCAATCCAAGTTATTATTAATTTGACAAACGTATTTATGTTTATTGCGATTGACCAATTGGTTAGGGTAGGGTCTAGTCCATTAAAGGCATGATAAAAGTTTATCGAAGTTAACCAAGATTGGGCTAAGCCTATTGGTTCTATATCAAGTCTCTACATTGATGTTCATCCTGGATTGTTATAAGGTCATGAGGATTGTGAGGGCCATGCATAGGTTCATACCAAGTCTTAATTGATCTATGTAGCATTGTGATTGTATTTGTGTAGCACTTATAAATCCTAATATAAAATGACCAAGTTAGTTTTTGAACTCTTTAGTGGCTGCACTACCTTGGAGTTATGATTAGTAATACTAGTTTTTTTGTGGTCTTTTTATTTAGATTTGAATGTTTGGACCTTGTTATAAGTTGACAAATTCCTTTTGCATGATGCTATCTTG
Organism: Cymbidium sinense; assembly: GCA_021442155.1. Taxonomy (NCBI): domain Eukaryota; kingdom Viridiplantae; phylum Streptophyta; class Magnoliopsida; order Asparagales; family Orchidaceae; genus Cymbidium; species Cymbidium sinense. The sequence continues at coordinate 10,664,106 of CM038227.1, read as the reverse complement.
ATCAACTTGAGAAAACCTAGAGGAGACGACCCATGATTGATAATCAAACTTGTTGAACTATGCTACCTCCTAATCCTCTATCGTTTTAAAGTGGGTGGGTCCATTAGATCGTCCAGTGATGATGGAACTACATGACCTTGATTGAATTGTATGTCCATCCCCATCCATTCATTCTATAATACTAAACTTGTAACTGCCATCTATAGCACAATGACATCTTTATTTGGAGTGCTCTCAATCATTAAGCCCCTGTAATTAATCATAGGTTCTTGTGCCCATGGGAAGCTTCAATCTCCTATGTATTGAAAAAATTTCTAGGATCTTACCTAATATGCCTTTGAAACTACATAATGCACGACATTTTTCTTGAACTTCAAAAAAGTGAAAATGAGTATCATCTTGAGCCCCTTGAGTGCTTTTAGAGCCCATAATGCAAAATATGTTTTATCGATAAATCTCTTGGATTGCACTTTTGCTAATCTATAGTATTTAACATTTCCATAAAAATTTAATTAAATTTCAAATTTCTGAAAATGATGATCTCTCACTTTACATTTTTGATGTTTGACTATTTCTAATAGGATGCTGTGTTATTGTCATCATCTTAGTTCTGTTATTCCTTATTTTAGCTAAGGTGTTTCTTTGAAAGTTCATGACAGTTTCTTCTTTTTATGAATGTTTTATAATGATGATATTTTTTTATTTCAGGGCTGTTCGTATTGCACCTTTTTCTAATAGATTGACTCAATCTGTTCCATCCAACATACAGGCATTGAGATGTCTATCAAATTTTGAAGCATTACGGTTTTCTGAACCAATACGACTTCTTGCAGAAAATATGGTTCAGCGTATGGTGAAAAATAGCTCTGCTAGTGGTGGAAAGTATATTTCTGTTCATCTTCGGTTTGAGGAGGTATTTTCTCTAATAACAGTATAATTTTTTTTGGTTTTTAGTATTTTTTTACCAGTTTCCATGTAATTTACATTAGAAGACTTAATTATTTTTGTTCCATTACAGGATATGGTAGCATTCTCATGTTGTACTTATGATGGTGGTCAAAAAGAGAAAAAAGAAATGGATAAAGCTCGTGAAAAAAGTTGGAGAGGAAAATTTAATAAACCTGGTAGAAAAATAAACCCAGAGAAGAACCGAAAGGATGGAAAATGCCCGTTGACTCCATTAGAGGTTTGAAACATTTTAGTTTCTTTTATTAATATATATTTAAATTAGACGCTGTTGAAACTCTCATTGACCATAATTGTATGTGAAGTCTGAATTTTATGGAGCATAAGTTGTGTTCTTTATTCTCATACTTCAACTGTTCCCTTTTTGGTTAAGACCTGACACTTGGACAGTTGCTTATCATCATCCATGATTGTATTAATAAATCACCCAATTCCTTCTCATTTTTTACCCTTATGTTGTTGAGATTGTACAACCACGGTTGTCTGGCAACGCTTATTCTTTTTCATCGTTGTAATCTGTTAAGGATTTTCAGCGTTGAAGCATCCTTTATAACTTAGACCTTGTAAATTTTTTTAACCCAAATGGTGCACACTATTTCATCTAGAAATTGTGTTCTTTCTCATAATAATTCATCTCACCTAAAGCATTTGGGCATAGGGTATTGGACGATCATTCATGTCTGGCATTAAGCGATGGATGTGATGCCTGTTAGAAGTGATGCTTTTCCTTTTGGTTGACCTTCGAGGTTGGTAAATTTCATATTTATTTGCCGAATGTCTTACTGATCATGTTAAAAACAACTCTTCTCCCTTTTTTTTAATGAATAATACTTATCAAAACTAGGGGGTGTAACGAGCGAACCTTTATTCGTGTTCGCTCGTTTGAAAATAAACTTTGTTAGATTCCGTGTTGAAATTACCAATACGATAATATGAAAAATCTATAAGAGGAGGATTGACTTGGTACGTCTTTTCGTAACAAAACTTTAACCAATGCCGCTTCTGATTGTGATATATATTTGTGTTTGTATGTATATATAATAATAATAATAATAATAATTTCAATAATAATAATAATAATAATAATAATAACAACAATAAAAATAACAATAACAATAATAATTATAATATAATATAATATAATATTTTATTTCAAGCTAAACCGAGCGAATACGATCGAACAAAGGTTGTTCATGTTCGTTTATAAATCGAGCGATATATTTGTTAGGTGTTCCAGCGTAGTTAACGAGCGAGGCCTTTTTGTTCGCGACAACGAGCTTTTAGCATAATCAAAACCATTGCTTACCTGCTCTTGTTTCCTCAACTCTCTTTTATTTCCACTACATCCTATTGTTTATGTTACTCTATCCTGTATCTCTTGTGGTCTTCACTGTTATTGAATGGGGAAGTTCATTACATTCAAAACTTGCTGTTATTTCTATGTTTGATTCAAGATTCGGTTGTATGATTTATCACAAACCCTCTGCTCAATTGTGGATGATGGGATTTATCTTTCAAGATCAAGTTATGCATGGTCTTGATTCTCAAAATACATTTAGTGTGTTAGTTAACAAAGGTTATGGAAGGCTAATCTTGATTACAAATGAAGTGTGGAAGGAAAAAAAAAGATGAACTAGGATCATGTAATGTTACGGGATGATTTAATTATTTTTAATGATTTTCAGGTTGGAATGATGCTTCGAGGCATGGGTTTTGATAACATGACCTCGATATATGTTGCTTCTGGTGTAATCTACAATTCTGAGAAGTATATGGCACCACTTCGTCAGTTATTTCCTTTTTTGGAGACAAAGGATACACTCGCTTCATCTGAAGAGCTTGCCCCATTTAAGGTTAATGCCTAGCAAACTATTCTATGCAGATCCAAGTCTATGTCAGCTTGTAAATAATAGAAACTTGAATCTCTGTTTCATTTCTAATGGCTCTTTCGTTTTCCCCCTTTTAGCTACAACACTATTTTTCCGTGGGCATGATATCCCCAAGTTTAACCTGCATTTTTTTGTAGATGAGTATTTTGGTTCCAATCTGAGTATCCTTAGTAAAATGGATAGCTTCATGTTTAATGCAGGGTTACTCATCAAGATTGGCTGCACTAGACTACACTGTCTGTGCTCATAGTGAAGTATTTCTTACCACACAAGGAGGCAACTTTCCCCATTTCTTGATTGGCGACCGACGATTTCTTTATGGAGGCCATTCCAAGACTATTAAACCTGACAAGAAGCGATTAGTTCTGTCTTTGGACAACCCAATATCAGGTCATTTTTCATCAAAATTTTAGTCTCGGTTTGTTTTTTGTTTTTTATTCTATATTTTTATTTTATTTTGTTTCAAAATAGAATATGTTTGATGGTAATACTTTTTTTTTTTAAAAACAGTCAAAATATCTAAAAAATTATTTTGAGTGTTTTTAAAAATATTGTTATTTATTTTTAAAATTTATTAAAAAATATAATAAATGAACATGATTTTAAAAGTAGCATAAAAAAGAAAAACCCAACAAAATTGATTTCTGGCAATGTTTGTATTAGATTTAACCTATGTTAGATAGAGGTAGATCTAAAAAGGGTTGGTTAGGAATTATAAAAAATGACTTGAATTTATTAGGATTCAATGAGAATATGACACTTAATAGGACTCATTGGAGAAATAGGATTTATGTAGCTGATCCCATATAGTGGGATAAAGACTTGTTGTTATTGGTTCCATGAAATTTGAGGTCTTAGAGAAACCTAAGTAGGCCAGATTATGTCCCTAAGCTACAAAATGACCAAATTTTGGTTACTTTAGGAAAATGGGTATGCTATGTGCTTTCCTTAGCCCCATTGCATGGAGTACTTTAGGAAGTATCAATTGTAATTTGGTGAACCAGAAGAAATCTAGCAGCAGCATGTAAACCATAGTATCTTAGAAATCTTGTTGAGTGATAATCCAGTTAGAGAAAGCGCCTTTGCAGTGCCTGCTAATGCAGGAACTGCAGCTGCTTCAAGCAAATAAAGGTGAGCTTCGAGGACTTTTCTATTGCCATGGGCACAATCTTAGCACGGCGATAGTTAGCGCATATCCGCTCTTCTTCTGTCTCGTGGAAGAAGTTAACCTGATTGCTTCATGGTTCTTCACTGAATGCAGTAGCTGCCACTGTCCCTTGTCTCCTGGCAGTAAATCCTCTCATGACAGTGGCAAACACTATTTTTGTTGTCCGGTAACCAATTTGCTCACTTCTATTCAAGGATTATTTCATTATTTTCGTTACCTTTGTTAGAAGATGACTTGCCCATCTCCATTACCGAACCAGTTAATTCTATTTCATGAATTAGTTATCTGAAAACTTGTTAATTCAAAAATTGGATTGTTGAAATCATCTGAAATAGATCTCAAAATATAATTATTAGGGAAATAAGTCTTGGCAAAATAAGCGATTTAGCCTAATTACCTATTTCGCAGATTAAAATAGCAATTTTGGATTAAGTTAGAATTGTCACGTTTTGGTTGGACAGATTTTTTATTTTTTATTATTATGTTTTGGTTAGACGGATGCCTATTGTCAGTTGTACATTTTGTTACATGAGTAGGTCACACGAATGGTACAAATTGTGGCTCACAACATCAGATCTCTTAGTGCAGATAATTGAATGATCTTATTCACTAAATTCTCTTGCCTATTTAGTTAGTGGTGCATAGGATGAATACAATAGAAAGAATATAATTAGAGAATAAATGTAATATCATCCTAATAAATGCAAAAAAATATATTCTTCTAATACATTAATTTCCTAATAAACATCATATGCTAACTTGATAAACTTCTTATTCAACCTGTAATCGCTCTGAAATTATTTCGAAAACCTGGCAGAAACGTAGCTTTAACCCCTCGCAGCAAGTTCTCTTGATGCATTCAATCTAAAAAATCATTTTGAGTTTACCTTTGAAAAGCTTGCTCATTGATTTTCTAATTTGCAGATGGGATAAATTCAAGCGGAACATGCTGGAAATTCTCCATCATAGCAATATGAAAGGCGTTGAGCTGCGGAAGCCCAACGCATCATTGTACATGTTTCCGATGCCTGACTGCATGTGTCCATACTCTTGATCAAGCCTCCTCTCTCTATATTTAAATGGGATAATGCCGAAGCGCCTGTAAGTACTCTCAACTTAGAAATTATTTGAAATTCTTTGTATTCTTGTGTGCAGTCTAGTTAAAATCATCACAATTTAGTTGTCTATATTATTTAAATGGTTTAAGTTCCCTAAAATCTACTATCAGATTCCATTCTAGATGTATGAAGAACAAACATTTATTGTAATATTAGCTAATTCTAATTGAGATTCTAATGCTAACATTTTATGCTTAATGGAGAGTTTTCATGCTAACACATATTTGTGTGTCTCGATCAAATCTTAGGTAATTTTATAAAAATGAAAAATATAATTTGGGCCTTTGTTATGAACTTCGATATTTGTAGAGTTTCGGCTTAATTTAATTGGTTTATCTTATAGCTTAGGTTGATGTAAGGACATGCAAATGTGTTTGTAGATGATGATCTCTTGAAGGGGTCATATGATGGCATTAAGGCTAGAGGTTGAAGCTTTATTGTGGATGTTTAGTAGAATACTTGAGCACGAGGATCGAGTGATATCATTGATTATTGATGAGAGGATGAGTGATAATGAATAAATATGAGCTTGTGAACCATAATGATTCTTCATAGCTCAAAGGGATTTTATAAAGCATCCCATCGATGATACCTATAATGCATAGACCCTTACAAATAGGAAATCGATAATGAAGAGATGATATAGATGCCAAGACTATGATCCAAAAATCGGAGAATGAAAATGAAGAATGCTTGTGATGTTATAATGTTTAAATTAAGAGTTGAGCAGTATATGAGTTATAGATGGCATTTTATTCTTGATCTTGTTTTAACGCTATCATCATCACCATTCTATCATCATCATCACCATTACGGCGTTTGATTCTTGATTCTTATAAGGTATAAATGATAAATACTTGGGACATTACTGCTATCATCATCACCATTGATTTCAAGTCATCGGAGATATCCCCACCCTCGGATTAATTATTAACTTTAAGCATGCTTATAACCTTAGTCGTGCCTCGATGATCTTCTTTAGCCCTTTTTTAATCCTAATGTTTTTACTTATTATGTTATATTGCTCATTTTCATGAATTCTTATGTTAATTTATCTTTGAATATTCATAAGCTATTCAGTGGTAACTTTTTTTTTTTGTGAGATTTAAGAGTAAATATTTCTCAATTAAATTTTCATTAAGTTTCCATTTGCAATTTAGATTTCAATTCAATTATCACATTTTGTGACATTGTGGTGAGGGATCCTTTGCCAAGAATTCAACTTTCTGTTATAATTTTTGATAATGGGGTAATAATAATAATAATAATAATATCTTTCTTTCATTCATTCATATTCGATTAATATGAAGTTTGGAATCAAAATCCTATAATAGATTTTAAAAGTTTATAAATTGAAGCTTAATTTACCTAATTTTACTTCATTTGAAAGAAATTCTTTATAATTAATGATAGTTTTGAACGAAGTTATACTCTTTTTAAGCCACCATCAGCGTACGCTAGCGTCTAACAATAGCTTATTGATGAATTATAACGGAAGAGATTTAAAAAATTTCTCCATTTTTTTAGATTTTTATGATTTTTTTAAATTAAAAAAACTTTATTTTTATATTAAACGTAACAAATCTTGCATGCTGAATAATATGGTAAGCCCAAAATATTTACTTTTTCTTCGCAAAATTATAACTCAAATAATTATTTTAAAGAGAAATTTAGTTTTAACCTTATTCTATAAAGCATAATATTTTGACTTATGAAACTTAGGACATGTTTGTTACCATTATAGTTATGTGAAAATAATAGTAGTATTATTATAAAAGAAATTGTTGTATAAAAAAGTTGTTGTCGATTTATACAAATTTTTTATTTTAAAAAATTACATTATAATTTTTTAGCCGTTATTATTAGTAGTAAGATGAAATGGGAAAATTCAGCTACTATTGTTTTTAAATGCCAGTCATTATGGGTAGTCAAATTATATCGAAAATTTTAATTATTATTATTTTTTAAATGTCTAGGAGAAACTTCTCTCAAATTCACCCTTATAATACTTTTAATTCTTTTATTTTTAAAATAAAGAATTTTAATTTAATTTAAACTTTTGAATAATAATTCTATGTCTTTTGAAACATACTGACAAACACCTACAAAATTCATTTCCACGAGAAAGAAAAAGTCATTTTCAGAATGATGTCCGAAAACTTGTATAAATTATCTGATTTTACAGCCCCGAATACTTCAAAATTAAAAAAAATGTCAAGCGAATTATATATTTTAAGACAAATTAAAATGAGTAATTTCGCTTTGACAAAAAAAAAAAAAGACAAAGAAAGAAAATCAGAATTTTTCTGTCCACTTTCCACCATATGCCTACTTTCTCTCCCATTCTGTCTATTATAATCTGTACATGTCTGTCTCTCCAGTTCTACAGCTCTTCACCATGGCCGGCGCCGGCGTCAGCGTCGCCGTCGAAATCCCGCCGACGCGACGATCCTCATCTGATCCTCGGTAGCGATTTAGCAGCTCGCCTGTAGGTGCATCTCGTATCCCTCCTTCGTACCGAATAACGAATCCGGCGCCGTCGCGGCGCAGTTTCCGGCATCTCTGAGCTCCAGCAGCCGTGAATCTGAGACAGAGAGCGGAGAGGAAGAGGAGAGGAAAGGAGATGCAGAGAAGAGGGAGGAGAACAGGAGACAAGCAGAAAAGAGCCATCGCTACCCATCCTCTCTGCCGCCGGCTCCGGCATCTCCGCCACAACCGCTTTGCTCCATCGCCGCCTCCGATCATCTCTAGATTTCTCTCTCTTCCTCGCTCTTCTTCTCCTTTCAGCTTCAACGCCGCTGATTCTCCGAAGTTAAGAAGTCATTTCAACAGAGATTAAAAAACATAATTTTAAATAGTTTTTTATTTAAATTTTTTTAAAAATTTACATACATAACACATAGTTCTCATATATTTATATATTTAATACTTAAATTTTAATATTTATAAATCTAACCCTCTGTTTATAATAAAAAGATAAAATTTTAAAAAAATATATAAACAAATTAATGTTATATTACAGATTTGAGTATTATTGAAATAAATGTGAAAATTTAGAAATTAGATATATAAATATATAAAATTTATGTGTTATGAATGTAAATGCTTTTGATATATAAATTTAAAATACTTTGTTTATAATTAAATCTTATTTTTTTAAAAAAGATATAATTAAATCGAAATATTTATTCCTCTCCTTATCGTTATGTGGCTCCACATATTTATTCCTATTATTAAAAGCTCAACTGCCTTTGCTTTTATTTATTTATTAATTTATTTTTTGTGGTTCCACTATATGTTCAATGCATTTGGATATTATTTTGTTATATTTAGTAATTATATAATTATCCATATTTATAAATTTTATTTATTCTGATGGAAAAATTTGTAAAAGAATCATATGAAACATAAGTTTTAGAAAAAGAAAAAAAAACGTGTCCCTCGTGTCCTGATGGTACGCACTCGTTCGCATAATCTGGCTAAGATAGGCTTTCTAAAGATATAAATAGTAAAATTTTAAATTAATATTTTATAATATTAATTTATATATAATTGATAAATAAATGCGTCTTATCATAACTTAGTATACTACTTTTATATTTTGTTATTATTAATGTAATAATATTATAATATAAAATAATATATTAATAATATGATAATTACTATTAGAATAATATTGTAATTAATTAAATAATTTAGCTATTTATAATATGGGTTTTGGGTCATGCGAAATAACACTGATGGTGATAATTATTTTTATAAATATTTAAAATATTTAAAATTTAATTATATAAATATTCGAAAACAATATATATATATATATATATATATATATTAAGCGTTTGAATTTCTCACAATTTTAAAAAATATATATATTATTATAACTATTTTTTTAAGCATTTTGATATCTATGATTGGATGCTCTGTCTAATACTTCAAAAATAGATTGAAAGATGATTGGATAATTGCATTTCTTTGAACCTTATTTATTTTAATTTAATTACACATTATTGATTCACATTTAAGTTGATTCATCTTTACTTAAAGGGAACGAACAAATTCAAATTAATTTTAAATTAATTTTTAAAAAATGATTTTGACTTTTTTTTTTAACTGGAACCATGGGTCAATATTTAATTAAAGGTTAAATTAACTATTCTATGGTGTCAAGTTAAGACTTTTCTCTTCATAGTACTAAATTCACAGTATTCCAACAATAACAAGCAAAAGTTGTCTTAAGAACTAATACTTTAATATTAAGAACAAAATTTTAAAATGAGTATTAATTAATAATTAATTAACAAATTAAGTATGGTAAAAAAAATTTAAATATTGGTGCAATTCGCGATAAATGGGCGACATACCCTTTATGAGATGACTTGATTCTCGCACTTATTACTATATCTTAAGTCGATTATTTCGATTATCGGTCGGCCAGTGAAGCGGTCGATCGATTATCGACTGACTCTCTCTTATAGGCGGCATTATCCAGAGAATTGACATTATCCAATTTGACAAACCGACATCCCTAGACCCCTCGACCGCAGAGAAGACTTTTCGACATCCCTCGATTTATTTCGCTTCCTTTAGGTTAGTGTTTGGCTCCCCACCCCACACTCTCAGTCGTCATTCGTCGCTCCAACGTGTGTCGTCGCTCCACCGAAAGCTCCGTCCACTAAGGTAAAGATTTTTTATTTATCCTTTTCCTTTCTTATTTCAATTGGCAATAATGCAGAGAGAAGTTTATTCTACTCCTTAGGTGGGGAAGAACTTTAATTTACTCATTAGGTGATGTTTGGATTTTTTCTGATTTTCATAATTTTTCTCCTAAAATTTGTGTGGTTAGGGTCTACAAAAAGTTTGGATTAGTTAATTTGGTTTCTCTTATTTTTCTTTCCTTAATTGTTAGGTGTATAAATAGTTGAACAATATGTACACTCTGTTTGATCTTTTTTTTTTGACGAATTATGAGCGAATTGTTAGGTTTTGTTAGATCTTTGGTTGCTGAGCATATAGTAAAATGAGTCAGGAGCTCGTATCCTTAAATTGTAATTTTGTTTGTAGATCGATGCGATGGAGCCTCATCGATTAGGCGTCGGCCAGAGGAGGCGTCTTTGAGATGATGACGCACCTTGTCACGCATTTGCGGAGGTTCATCCAAAGATAGCCGCCATTGGCGGAACCGAGTCGCACATCCTGATTAGGGGTGTAAACGAGCCCAGCTTGAGCGAACAAAACTCTTGTTCGTGTTCGGCTCGTTTGAAATTTGGTTTGTTCGTGTTTGCCTCATTTATATATCGAGCTTGAAATAATACATTCGTGTTCGCTGTTTAGTTAAAGTCGAATCTACAGTCGTTTAACAGCTTTTTTTTTATATGAGGAAGGATTTGAACCGTCACGTAATAAAAGTTTTAACCACTAAATCACTTGCATTTGTGATATATAAATGTGTTTGTGTGTATATATAATAATAATAATAATAATAATAATAAATAATAGTAATAAATAAAATAATAGTAATAAAATAATAATAATAATAATAATAGTAAATAAAATAATAGTAATAAAATAATAATAATAATAATAATAATAATAATAATAATAGTAGTAATAAATAATAATAATAATATAATATATTTTTTTTTTTTAAAATCATCGACCGATCGAACAAGCGATTGTTGTTCTCGTTTATATCTCAGTTTGAAATGTTTGTTCGCGTTACCGTTTAGTTAGCAGCAACGAACTATATAACGAAGCGACACGGTACGTTCAACGAGCTTTTCCCCAATCACGTCGATGTATGAATTTACTTTCTAGTTTAATTTCTTTATATAATATTTCAATTATTCTCGTGACGACAACAACTTTTTCATATTGCGGTATTTTGGAGGCGGCATCTTCGATACTTAGAGTGACCCGTTCGTGCGGTTCATGCGCCTCCGCACTGACTTCCGTGTTAGCCATTGCGGTATATTAGGACCATCATATCGATAACACTAGTTGGCGTTGGTCCCCCAGAAAACATTCCATTTTGCTGCGGGAGAGATGACGGTGACATGGCAAGATGTTATAATGATCTTGGGTTTGGATAGGCACCCGTTGCCAGATGTGTTGTTGGATAGGGAAGCGATGCGTGGGGCTAGCATGATGAGTTAGGTGGACATCCCATTCCAGACACTGTGTATCATGACCCAGTCGACCCTGCAGTCCATTCGACATTCCGGATGGGGAAGGCGCACGGTCAGACATGCATGCCACTCAAGTAGTTATGTTGGACAATTTTCAGGGAGTCCTACACAGACCTCCCAGAGTTGAACTTCAGCAGACATGTACGAGCCTATGTTTTGTTCCTTCTGGGGAGTTTCCTATTACCTGATACATCTGGGTCAGAGGTGCACCTGTAATATCTCCCATTGTTAGAAGATCTTCACACATTCAGCACTTTATCGGTAGGCGGCTTACTCTGAGGAGTTAAATGAGTCTGCAAGTAGGCCAATATGATGTCTTTGATTCTCCAGATTTGGTGAGGCGCATGTTGTAGACCAAACATGCGTATTGGTAGACCAACACTACATGTTCTCTATCCTAGAGATCTTGATGGACTCTCGATTTCAGGTAATAAGTTGCAATTAAATGATTTGTATATGAAAATTATTTTACTCAGGTGGAACCAGAGATATATCTGACAGATGTCATTCTTCAATATCATTATGTTTTTTATAATTATAGTTATGTGAAAATAATAATAGTATTATTATAAAAGAAATTACTGTATAAAAAGGTTATCGTCGATATATATATATTTTTTTTATTTTAAAAATTTTACATTATAATTTTTTAGCCGTTATTATTAGTAATAAGATGAAATGGAAAAATTCAGCTACGATTGTTTTTTTAAATGCAGTCATTATGGGTAGTCAAATTATATCGAAAAATTAATTATTATTATTTTTTTAAATGTCTAGTGATGTGATTTGCGTTGCATCGTAGGTGAAACTTATCGCAAATTCACCCTTATAATACTTTTAATTCTTTTTTATTTTAAAATTAAAGAATTTTAATTTAATTTAAACTTTTGAATAATAATTCTATTTGTCTTTTGAAACATATACTGACAAACACCTACAAAATTTATTTCCATGAGAAAGAAAAGTCATTTTCAGAATGATGTGCGAAAACTTGTATAAATTGTCTGATTTTACAGCCCCGAATACTTCAAAATTAAAAAAAAAAATGTCAAGCGAATTATATTTTTTAAGACAAATTAAAATGAGTAATTTCGCTTTGACAAAAAAAAAAAAAAGAAAGAAAATCAGAATTTCTCTTTCCACTTTCCACCATATGCCTACTTTCTCTCTCATTCTGCTAAAGTATTAATTTTGTAAATATTCAAGTTTAGGTGATGTATGTAAATTTTCCTATAATCTGTACATGTCTGTCTCTCCAGTTCTACAGCTCTTCACCATGGCCGGCACCGGGGCCGGCGTCGCCGTCGAAATCCCCCGCCGACGCGACGATCCTCATCTGATCCTCGAGGTATCGATTTAGCAGCTCGCCTGTAGGTGCATCTCGTATCCCTCCTTCGTACCGAATAACGAATCCGGCGCCGTCGCGGCGCCGTTTCCGGCATCTCTTAGCTCCAGCAGCCGTGAATCTGAGACAGAGAGCCGAGAGGAAGAGGAGAGGAAAGGAGATGCAGAGAAGAGGGAGGAGAACAGGAGACAAGCAGAAAGAGCCATCGCTACCCATCCTCTCTGCCGCCGGCTCCGGCATCTCCGCCACAACCGCTTTGCTCCATCGCCGCCTCCGATCATCTCTAGATTTCTCTCTCTTCCTCGCTCTTCTTCTCCTTTCAGCTTCAACGCCGCTGATTCTCGGAAGTTAAGAAGTCATTTCAACAGAGATTAAAAAACATAATTTTAAATAGTTTTTAATTTAAAATTTTTTAAAAATTTACATACATAACACATAATTCTCATATATTTATATATTTAATACTTAAATTTTAATATTTATAAATCTAACACTCTGTTTATGATAAAAAGATAAAATTTTAAAAAAATATATAAACAGATTAATGTTATATTACAGATTTGAGTATTATTGAAATAAATATGAAAATTTAGAAATTAGATATATAAATATATAAAATTTATGTGTTAGGAATGTAAATGCTATTGGTATATAAATTTAAAATATATATTTTTTATGATTAAATCTTAATTTTTTTTTAAAAAAAAGATATAATTAAATCGAAATATTTATTCCTCTCCTTATCGTTATGTGGCTCCACATATTTATTCCTATTATTAAAAGCTCAACTGCCTTTGCTTTTATTTATTTATTAATTTATTTTTGGGCTTCCACTATTTGTTCAATGCATTTGGATATTATTTTCTTATATTTAGTAATTATATAATTATCCATATTTATAAATTTTATTTATTCTGATGGAAAAATTTGTAAAAGAATCATATGAAACATCAGTTTTAGAAAAAGAAAAAAAAAACGTGTCCCTCGTGTCCTGATTGTACGCACTCGTTCGCATAATCTTTTTGGAAAAATTTTGAGGACCGAAGCCCAATTGCATTCCAAAATGATATTTACAGAGTTACAAATATTTGAACATTTGAAGGAAAAATAGCTGTTTAAAACAAAAGAAGCACGCAGGATTATTCCTGCTGCAGGACTTAATTAGTGTAAAAAAGCAGTAAATAGATTGATAAAACTGGACTGGTGAAACTCATCATAAATAGATGATCAGACAAAGCAGTTCATCAACTAGGAGAGCTCCTTTTCAGAAGAACCACTCACGGTGAAATAATCGCCTTACTTTCCCAAAATGAAATGATGGAAAAAGACAACAAATAGAGAGGAACCGTGGTTGCGAAATGATCTTCCGGTGAGAGATAAAGATTAACACCAAGATAATTTGTGCTTGGAAAAAAACTCATCATCTTCCATTTCATAGAATTCAAACCAACGCATCAGAGAAATCCAGAGCATCGATTAGTAGAGTAGTGACAATTTCGAGAAAACAGCAGATCAGTAATAGCAGAAAATCCATTGAGCAAGCAGAAAGGAGCATTCGAGAAACCCTCAGCTGTCGGGTTAATAAAGATTATGGAGGTTTATAACCTCTCCACTTTGTAGCAACTCTTGAACATAATTAGCAAGTTGATTTGATTTTCCAGCTTTGCATTTTAGCGATCTATCTCTAACCATTGATAAAGAGGAAAAGTTTGAGAGAAGAGGAGTATACTCTATTGTTCCTTTCTCTTCATATTGTATAAACAAGCATCAATGATAAGGAAATGTAGCCATGCAACATTTTATGCTCACCTCATCAATGAAATTTAATACACGTGAAGGGAGGATTGGAGAAGTAAAATTTCCTTGAATAAGAGCTCTAACCATATGAATCTGACATTCAAAAAATAAATGATTATGTGATTCAAAAACTGAGTGACAAAAACAACAATGAATTGTAGCACCAATCCCTTTTTTTTCTAGCATGTCAGAGGTTTTCAGCCCATGTTTAAAAGCCATCCAACAATAGAAAGCATAATTAATGGCATAACCCTTAAACCAAATACCTTTAGTCCAATCTAAAGTGGGATGAGAGTCAAAAATAGCCTCTCTAAACTCTTTGGAGGAAGGAGATTTGCAATTATACCAACAAATAAGGTCCTCTCCAACCATGATAGGGGTATCTAAAATCAATTGAGCACAGTTGGGATGAGAGATCATAAAAGTAGAAGGGAGTAATCAGTTACCATTATGAATTAATGTTTGTACTTTCACATCAGGAGAGAGATTAAGAGATATAGGACCATTTGCACCCAACCAATTACATAGAGAGTTGCCTTTACACCATGGGTCATAGAATAAGGAGAAGGAATTACCAATTCCAACTTTAAATATCAATTTGTTTTATATTTTCGAACCTTCATGGATTTCCAAAGCGGTGAAACCAAGAATGCTAGATTCCACAAGGAAATGTATTTGGCTAAGCACCATTTAGCAAAATAGTTTCCCCAAATAAATTTTCCACATTATTTTAACTTGCTTATAGTCGTGAGAAGATGCGAGAGTAACCCAATACCACCTTTATCCTTAGGAAGAGTGGTACGCTCTCAAGAGATTGTATGAAGCTTCTTAGCCTCGCCAGAGTGAAAGAAGAATCTAGCTGTAAAGGCACAGATTTTCTTAATAATGCCGTCAGGAATAGCCATGGAATGAAACCAGTATGAAAGGTAGCTGTTAATAGATGATCTAATAAGTTGTAATCTTCCACCTAAAGAGAGAAATTTGCTTTTCCAACCGACCATCCACATATGAAGTCTATCAAAAGGGGTGAAATGAGCCAATTTGATAGTCCTTTGATTAGAGGTAATCCCAAATATTTGAAGGGAATGTTCCCAATTGAATGCCCAGAATTTGATGCGTCTTCATCCCTTTTTGGAAAGGCAAATAAAGGATTTTGAAAAGTTAACTTAGTCCCATATAAGATTTAAGCAATTGAAGTGATTTAAGAGAAGTGAGAGTGGAGTTGTTGACTTTTCCCATCACAAGAAGGTCATCTGCAAACAACAAGTGTGAGACATGTTGTCCTGCAATGGTAATAGGATTGTAGAGCCCTTTGTTGATTTCCTTTTCTATAAGACAAGAGAAAGAGTCCATGGCAATTGTAAAGAGAAAGGGGGATCATGGACAACCCTGCCTTAGGCCATTAGAAGAGGAAAAGTATCCAGAAATATTTCCATTAAGCACAATGGAGAAAGGAACATCTGAAATACATGCTTCTACCCAAGAAGAAAACCTCTTAGGAAAGCCTTTCTCAAGTAATCTATGAATCAAAGATTTCCTATTGATTTTATCAAATGCTTTCTTCAAGTCAATTTTAGTAAGGAAAAAGAGCTTTTAGATTGAATGGAAAATTCATTACATATCTATGCCATAGCCGATTGTCGCAATATCTCTTCCTTGAATAAATGCCGATTGAGCTTGATGTATAATGGAAGGTAGATATTTTTCATTAGTAGCAAGTATTTTGCAACCACCTTGTAGAAAGTATTGCAGGAGATAGAGGCGATAATCTTCAATTCTGTTAGAATGTTTCACCTTTGGAATGAGAGTAAGTAGTGTATGCTTGAAGCAATTAGGAAGCCTGAAGTTCTTAAAAAAATAATAAATTGCATTAAGAAAAGACTTGCCAGTGAATTCCCAAGATTAGAACTTAGAGTTAAAACCATCCGGACCAGGAGATTTATTCTCAGAAATGCTATTAAGAGCAGTAATGATTTCCTGATTGGTGACATCAGCTTCAAGCTCAACCCCGTTAGTTAAGGAAAGACAGCATCCAGTAGGATAGTTTTGAGCTGGAATAATAAGAGAATCACTACAATTAAAATATTATCGTAGTACTTACAGAATATCTCAGAAATATCCCTATGATCGGAGAAAACACCCACATCTGTTTGCACTTCTCTAATCAAGTTATAGCTTTTCCTTTCTTTGATAAAAAAAGTAAAGAAATTTTAAATCATCATCGAATGACTTAACCATGCCTTTGCTCTTTGTTTGGTCCAAAGAGATTCTTTTATAATGAGCTCTGTATTTATTTTAATCTCCTTAGCTTCTTGAATCAAATAAGTGTTATTAGGTCTCTTTCCGTGTTTTCTAGAATATGTGATTGCTCACGATTTCGTATCAATTTGAAGTTGTAGAGGAGAAACATCCTTATATCTACCCTTCATCAGAATTTTGGCTTGCTTAAGCTTTTTAGAGAGGACATAGAATGGATCACCTTCAATGTATTTGCCCCATACATCCTTAATATCTTCCTTAAATCTTGGATTAAGAACCCAATAATTCCTGATAAGAAAACGGTGAGAAACATTTGAGGGAGGGTGAAGAAGAGTCACGAGGTGAGTGATCCGATGATTGAGGAGGAAGAGCTTTGTAGTATGAATTTGGGAATTCCTCAATCCAGTAAGAATTACAAAAGACTGGTCAATTTTGAGTAGATAGGATTATCCAACTGTTGGTTAAACCAGGTATAGAATAAACCAGTACTTGACAGCTCTAGCCAGCCACAGTCATTAATACATTCTTTGAATTCCATAGAGCTGTTTAGGGAGACAATATTACCCCCTTTTTTGTCCTTACTAGTCAAGGGGCAGTTGAAGTCCCCCAAGATAATCCAAGGGATGTTGATAGATTCAGAGATATCCCTTGGAGGACCATAAAGGATCTAACACCGTAATTGTCGCATAAATACTTGTTAGAAGAAAACTGTTAGCACCAGGGATATTTACTCTATCATGAATAAATTGATGAGACTTGCTTAATAACTCAAAGTTCAACTTGCGATTGCCATTTGATCAAATCCGACCTCTGAAATCAAAGTTGTTAACACTAGATTCAGAGTTGAACAATTTATAATTGTGGTGAAGGAGGTTGTTGTGAGAGGGTATGAAATTAATTTTTGTCTCAAGTAGACAAAGAAGGTCAAGATGAAAATCTTTAATAAGTCTTCTACAATCTGAAATTCTTCCAGCTGCAGATAAGCCACGAACATTCCAACTACCAAGAGATACTTGATTCATTGAGAAGATGAGGTAGTGGGCTTCTTACCCTTTTTTTTGTTACCTTTTAGGGGGGTCGGTATAGGTTGAGATGTAGTGGAACTAGATCCGCCATCCAAGATGATAGTTCCAAGGGACTTAGGTCCTTTAGAATTAGTATGAAGGGAGGGGTTTTGTCCAGGTGAAACATTACCCGATCGAGTAACCACACCAACAGAGTTCAGAACGGCAGCAGGCTCAGATATTGAGTTCTCATCACTATCCTTTGAGGATGGAAGGACATCATTTCCAGTGGAATCCTCTTGAGGAGGGGATAGGATAGGAGGGTGATTAAGATCAATAGCATTAGAGAGGGAGGCGTTGGAGCCACTAATGAGATATATCGTGGAATGGGGCTTATGCTCGAGGGGATTTGAAGAGGGGAGGAGTGGTTAGGAGAGGATGGAGTAGCGGCATTTGCCATGATATTCTGACCAGCTAATCTGTTATTAGCTTTAGGAGGGGCACGGCTTTTACTTGACCTGGGGTAGAGGAAGACGTTAAGAGAGGACAATTGCGATTATCGTGCATAAAGGTATTGCAGGATGAGCAAACCGAAGGTTTCCAATCATATACAATCTTATGAATAAACTTTTTCCCATTTAAATTGATAGGAATGGAGTCAGGTAGAGTGGAGTTAGTATTGATTTGGACGCATATACGGGCAAATGTAATACATGATTTAGCCGCAGTGAGATTATTTACTGCCAAAGGAATTCTAATCTTACTTGCAACCTTGGAGAAACCGGCCTCATTCCAGCAACACAAGGGGAAATTGGATAATTTTATCCAAATCTCGTAATAGCTTCATTGGAAGGCCAAAAATCCCAAGTCCACTTTTGAAATACAAACGGTCGGCCATTAAGAAAGCAAGGGCCATGATTCCACACCATATCGAAATCCTCTTGACAATTAAATTTGAATAGAAATAATCACCCTCAAAGGTAAGGAGATCGAGCGTACCTTTGAAGCTTCATTTCTTTCTAATAGCAGCTAGCAAGGAACCGTAATAGGGGCGCTTACCAATTGAATGACCGATAAGGGAAAGGTGTCACTCCTGTTTTTCGGCAGAGAGATCATCTTCCGTGAAATCCATGACCTCGGTTTCCGTCGGCATATAGGATAAAGGAATAGATTGACTCCTGTCAGCTTGCGCAAGAAGTAAGTCTTTCCAAATGCTCTTTGATCCTACTTGGTTGGAGGAACTGAGTGGGGGGATCAGTGTCGGGGAAGTGGCCGACAGGGGAGGGAAGGAGGCATTTGTAAGAGAGGAAGCCATCCAAAACAAAAGCGACCTCGGTCGAGAGGAGGAAAAGAGGGCTAAGGGAAAAAAAAACTAAAACCAGAAGAAGAGGCGAGGGTAGGACAGCGGAGTGGAGGAGGAGGAAGAGAGACGACGATGGGGAAAAAAGGGCGCAAGAGAAGCCCTAGTTTTCATTTGCGCTTTTGATCACCCGTTCACATAATCTAGCTAAGATATGCTTTCTAAAGATATAAATAGTAAAATTTTAAATTAATATTTTATAATATTAATTTATATATAATTGATAAATAAATGCGTCTTATCATAAGTTAGTATACTACTTTTATATTTTGTTATTATTAATGTAATAATATTATAATATATTAATGATATGATAATTACTATTAGAATAATATTGTAATTAAATAATTTTTTATTTATAATATGGGTTTTGGGTCATGCGAAATAACAGTGATGGTGATAATTAATTAAATAATTATAGCACCGAAGATAGGAGCCGGTTTGGCGCGTGAACCGTCAGTTTCGAGAGTGAGCGGTTCAACGACTGCTTTCTTAGCCGTTGGATTGCGCAATTGGACTATTGCCGTTGGATCGAACCTTTGAGTATCGACGTCTGGGTTTACTTTCCATCGTTAGATCTATGTCTTGGTGAGTGGATTACATGCGGCTGAGGCTGCGTCGAGCGATCGCGTGCGTTGGAATTTGATTTTCGGGAATGAATCTAGGTCATTGATTCGACGAGGCTTTCTTGGCCGAGATCGGGCTTCTGAGAAGCTTAAGCTTTAACCCTTATCTTTTGTTTCTCTTGGATTCTGGCTCGCTCAGAGAAAGGAGAGGCTAAGGGAGGCGAGGAAGCTAGGGAATCTCAGAGCTGGTGGGTTCGACGAAACTTAGGGAAGATGAAGGAAAGAAGAAGGAGAAGAAGAACCAAGTTGGAAGAAAAAGATTCTTTTCAGAAAAATTGATTACCTCCTGTTTGTCTCTCTTTCACTCTATTTATATTATCTTCTTCTACTATCCCACTAGATCTATTACTTCTTTACAGTTTTGAAGAAGGTCTTTTCTATTTTTTTTACGGTTACTTTTTATTACAAGAACCAGATCTCTTTCTGTTAGGTAGGGTAGACTTATTTTTTTGTTAGTTTGTTCTTGTATTTGTAGTTGTCGATCCTTTTCTTCTTGTTTTGTTATCATTTGTTTGTTGTAGTCGATCTGGCTCTATCTAGAGTTATTGTTGCTGTTGAAGTCTGAATAACAAATATCGGATATTGTTGCGGGATATCTAAAATCAATTACTTTTTTGTTATTCTAGAAATTTGTAATGTTGTGTTGTTAACTTTGTTGAAAGTTGTTCTGTAATGTTTTACTAGTCTTGTATCTTTTCAGTCTTTCTTTAATTTTCTTATAGTGATTTCTGTCTTGTAATTTCTTATTTTACTGAGTAAAATCTTTCAGCCAATTTGGGGCTTTTCTGTGCTTTGTTATTATGTTGTTATTTTGTGTATTTGGGGTCACATCAGATGGTGATAATTACTTTTTATAAATATTTAAAATATTTAAAATTTTATTATATAAATATTTGAAAACAAAAAAAAAAAATATATATATATATATATAATTATTTTTTAAAATATATATTAATATAGAATTTAGGGATCAAAATTTTTTATGAAAATAGTACAGTCGTCCGCTGACGGACGACGACAATATCGGGCCCCGTCGGTCGTCGTCCGTTTGACGGACGACTGCGCAGGATTTTTTCTTACTTTCGGTTGCGAGAGAGAGAGGTGGTGCGGTTTTTTTTTTTTTTTTTTTTGTTTTTTTCGGTAGGAGAGAGAGAGAGAGATTATTAATTTTTTAATTAATATAATTATTTAAAATATTTAAAATATATAATTTAAAATATTTTTTATAAAATATTTAATAACTAAATATTTATATATTTAGTTATTAATTTATTTATTTATATATATATAATTAAATATATAATTTAAAATATTTTTAATTATATATATAAATTTAGAAATTTATTTAATAATTTTTATTAATTAATATAATTATTCAAAATATATAATTTTTATTAATTTTTGTTAATATATAATTTAAAATGAATTAAAATATATAAATAAATAATTTTTAAAAAATAAATAAAGAAAGAAATAAATTATATAAATATTTTATAAATTATATAAATATTTTATAATTACTTTATTTATATAATTTATAAAATATTTATATAATATATTTCTTTCTTTATTTATTTATTAAAAATTATTTATTTATATATTTTAATTATTTTTAAATTATATATTAACAAAAATTAATAAAATTATATATTTTAAATAATTATATTAATTAACAAAATTATTAAATGAATTTCTAAATTTATATATATAATTAAAATATATTTAAATTATATATTTAATTATATATATATAAATTAATTAATTAATAACTAAATATATAAATATTTAGTTATTAAATATTTTATAAAAATATTTTAATATTATATATTTTAAATATTTTAAATAATTATATTAATTAAAAAAAATTAATAAAATCCTCCTCCTCTCTCTCTCTCTCTCTCTCTCTCACCGAAGCAAAAAAACAAAAAAAAAACCGCTTCTCTCTCTCTCTTTCTCTCTCTCCTCTCGCTCTCTTCCGAAAATCATCCGCGAATCGTCCTTCAAACGGACGACTGACGCAAATGACTTATTCTAAATCATCCGTTTACGGACTATTTTTTAAAAAAAAAATTTTGATCTAAATTACTAATTAAGTTAATTTTATCTATTTTAAAATAATCCATATATATATATATATATATATATATATATATATATATATATATATATATATATATATATATATATATATATATATATATTAAGGGTTTGAATTTCTCAATTTTTTTAAAATATATTATTATTATTATTATTATTATTATTTAATCATTTTAATATCTATGATTGGATGCACTGTCTAATACTTCAAAAAAGATTGAAAGATGATTGATAATTGCATTTCTTTGAACCTTATTTATTTTAATTTAATTACACATTATTGATTCACATTTAAGTTGATTCATCTTTACTTAAAGGGAACATACAAATTCAAATTAATTTTATATTAATTTTAAAAAAATGATTTTGACTTTTTAAAAAAAAAATCTGGAACCATGGGTCAATATTTAATCAAAGGTTAAATTAACTGTTCTATGGTGTCAAGTTAAGACTTTTCTCTTCATGGTACTAAATTCAACAGTATGCCAACAATAACAAGCAATAGTTGTCTTAGAAGTAATACTTAAATATTAATTGACCCTTTTGGCAATGCGTGCAAGAAACCCTCGTATAATTGCATCTAAAATTCTAATTATTTAGAGTTGTATGGGATCACTTTTATATATATATATATATATATATATATATATATGTTTAAAATAAAATATAATTGATGATAATAATTATATTTAAAATAATTAAAATATTAAAAATTATTTATAGTGTTTTTAAAATAATAGTATTCATTTTAAAAGGATTTTAATTTTAACTTTATTTTATAAACAATACTTTTGACTTACGAAACTTAGGATATGTAGGACAACAACTATTTTATGAAATATATATATATATATATATATATATATATATATATATATATATATATATATATATATATATATATATATATATATATATATATATATATATATATAGAATTGTATATATATTTTAAGGCAATTTAAAATGAGTAATTTCGCTTTGGAACAAAAAAAAAAAAAAAAAAAAAACCTTCAGAAATTTCTTTTCCGGCTTCCTCATTATTACTTTCTTTACCATCCTGTCTATAAGCTGTACATGTCTGTCTCTCCAGTTCTAGAGCTCTTCACCATGGCCGGCGCGAGCGCCACGTCGAAATCCTCCGCCGACGTGATCCTCATCTGATCCTCGAGGTATCGATTTAGCTCGCCTGTAGTCATCTCGCATCCCTCCTTCCTCACTGATTAACGAATCCGGCGGCGTCGTGGTGTCGTTTCCGGCCGCTCGGAGCTCTGGCTGCCGTGAATCTGAGACAGAGGAGAGGAGAGAGAAAGGATATGCAGAAAAGAGGGAGGAGAACAGGAGACAAGCAGAAGAGCCATCGCCATCCATCCTCTCTGCCGCCGGCTCCGCCACCACCGTTTTCCTCCATCGCCGTCTCCGATCATCTCTATTTTTTCTCCTCCTAACTTCTACTTTCAGCTTCAACGCCGCTGATTTTCAGAAGCTAAGACGTTTAAACAGATTAAAAAATATTAAAAAACATAAATTTAAATACTTTTTAATTTTTGAATATTTATCTTTTAATTTTAAATATTTCTTATATAATTAAACCATAAATTTATTTATTTAAAAAAACCAAAATTAAATCGAAATATTTAATGCTCTCCATATCGCAATGTGGCTCCACATATTTATTCCGATTATTAAAAGCTCAACTGCCTTCTCTTTATTTATTTATTAATTTATTTTTATGATTCCACTGGATATCAAATTGATCATATATGATAACTCGACAGGAATGTCAATCGGATTTGAGTTGACCAATTTTGGTCGGTTTAAGTTGAAAATTGACCTTGATTTTTTGGTTGCCGAGTTGATCAATCAACTCAAATTATTGATTTAACTCTCGAATTGACAAATTTGAAAAATGGCCATTTTTTTACACGAATTTTTCGATTTACATGATTTTCTTAAAATACATATATAAATAGATTATTTTGTCAGTCAATGTTGAATCGGGGAGTTCAGTTGAAGTTTTTTGGCCTTTAATAACGATAATTCGTCAAATATTGAGTGGTCAAATTCATGTCGATCAGAAATGGTTGACCCGAATTGATACCCCTAGCTTCCACTATTTGTTCAACACATTTGAATATTTTCTTTTTTTATTTTTAGTAATTGTATAATTATGCATATGAAATGCGGGAAAAAAAATTTTTTTTTATTCAAATGACAAAATTTTTTAAAAGAATCATATGAAACATCAGTTTTATAAAAAATAATAATAATTATAATAATAATAACGTGTCCCTCATGCCCTTATTCTGCGCACACATTCACATAATCTGATATAAATAGTAAAATTTGTGTGTTACCATAAGTTAGTATACTGCTTTTATATATTATTATTATTATTATGATAGTAATATTATATTATAAAATAATGCATTAATAATATAATAATTATTAGTATTGATATGACCACGAAAATCTCTAGTACGACAAATCTTGATGCTAAAGTAAGCGTCAGAAGTTGAAACTAATTAGAGATCAAGCCTTAAAATATTAAATTTTGGGATATCAGTTAAATCCTAAATAGCTTTCAAATATGGAGTGTTTATAGTCAAATCGGCGTCTTGTGGCCGAATCAAGCCAAGATCTTAGACTCATTTGAGCATTCAAATACACAAAATACATCATATGATCAAATCATCATGAGCCGTCCGATGGAGGAGTGGTTCGGTTTGCATGTATTCTGAGACCTCCTCCGATCTATAAATAGCCCTCATTTCTCATATGAGAGGCCATGAAGGAGAAGGAAGGCCAAGAGAGGAGAGAGAAAGATCCTCCAAGCCTTGTCACCACTCGGCGGTTGTCAACCACCAGCCGTCCGCCGCATCATCGCCACCCATGATCTCGCCGTCGTCGACCATTTGTTCGGTCATCATCAGACCACTATCGTCGACATATCGTCGACATCGTCGTCACATCGTCGTCGGTTGCGTCACGTCGTCATCAAATCGTCGTCATCATTGTCGGCGTTATTTGTTACTAGCATTTGTCCCTCTCATATACAATTCGTAATCGGTATTGGGAAGATCTTGTACTCACGAAGCATACATAGTGGAAGCTTTTTCTGAGGCCAGTGGTTTTCCTCTTTTGAGTTTTCCGTAAAATTGCGGAATTTTATTGTTCACTATTTAAATACACATTGTGTGTCTTTGGATTTCACGAAGCTAAAACTTTACTCTCTGCATGGGGTTTTACGCATAGCGGTTTGCGTCGTCATGGAAGGATTCCCATTATTTCATCTTGTATGGCGACCAAGTTTTCCAACAAGATCAAAACCATCGAGGTGGAGCATTTCAAACTTTTAAAAAAGCGTGAAGAATGAAGATTCATCGAACTTTGTTCCTTGATTGTCGGCGGGGGGTAACTCTTAATCTCGAAGATCAGTTAAGCATCTGTCGATTTCCATCCCAAGAAGTCAAAGTTGGAGGATATTTCAACATTGAAGAGATATAGCTTTGCAAATTATATTTTCCACTCATACTCATGGAAAAAAAGCGAGACCAGGTTAAGGAGCAACTTTGGCTACAACCACAAACGGGTGTTTTAATTTGACCTCTTCCATACGAGTTAACGTCATGAGCAATCGACAAACAACTTATGATGGGTGGGTCCTTGGTGGACTTCTACGACCTCTTCCATACGAGTTAACGTCATGGGTAAAACTCGACAAACAACCGGATAGGTCAAAATCCTTGCGGATTCAATTCGACCTCTTCCATACAAGTTAAACGTCCGGGTAACACCGACAAATAACCTGGATAGGTCAAAAAATCCCGGATTCAATTCGACCTCTTCCATACAAGTTAACGTCATGGAGTAACACTCTGACAAACAACCTCGGATAGGTCAAAAATCCTCAGCAGATTCAATTCGACCTCTTCCATACAGTTGCGTCGCCGGGTAACATCGACAAACAACCTGGATAGGTCAAAATCCTTTCAATTGACCTCTTCCATAGGTTTCGTCATCGAGTAACACGACAAAACAACCTCGGATAGGTCAAAATTTTTTGCGGATTCAATTGACCTCTTCCATAAGTTAGCGTCATCGAGTAAGACTCGACAAACAACCGGATAGGTCAAAATCCTCAACGGATTCAATTCAACCTCTTCCATAGGTTGCGTCATGGTAAAGACTCGACAAACAACCTGGATGGGTCAAAATTGGTGGACTTCCGACCTCCCATGCAGGTTAACGTCGCCGGGTAACACCGACAAACAACCGGATAGGTCAAAATTCGGATTCAATTCGACCTCTTCCATACGGTTAATGTCGCCGGCAAAATTTCGACAAACAACCGGATAGGTCAAAACCCAGTTGATTCAGCCTCTTCCAGGTTAGCGTCATCGAGCAAAGACTCGACAAACAATCTGGATAGGTCAAAATTCTTAATGGATTCAATTCAGCCTCTTCCACAGGTTAGCGTCATCGAGCAAGACTATGACAAACAACCGGATAGGTCAAAATCCAGTTCGATTGACCTCTTGCGTTGCGTCATGTAAAGACTCGACAAACAACCTCGGATAGGTCAAAATTTACCGGATTCAATTCAACCTCTTCCATACGGGTTAGCGTCATGGTCATACTCGACAAACAACCTCGGATGGGTCAAAATCTCGGTGGATTCAATTCAACCTCTTCCATACAGTTGCGTCGCCGAGCAAAGACTCGACAACAGGATAGGTCAAAATCCTTGGTGGACTTCCACCTCTTCCATACAGGTTAACATCGTGGTAACACCCCGACAAACAACCGGATAGGTCAAAATCTCGGATTCAATTGACCTCTTCCATGCAGTTACGTCATCGGCGACTTCGACAAACAACCGGATATGTCAAAACCCTCGGTTGATTCAACCTCTTCCACCGAGTTAGCGTCATCGAGCAAGACCGGTGGATTCATTCAACCTCACCCACGGTTAATGTCGCCGGAGACTCGACAAACAACCTGGATAGGTCAAAATCGCTGGATTGATTCCTCTTCCCAGGTTAACGTCGTCGACTCGAAACAACCCGGAGTCAAAATCCTCGCGATTCAATTGCATCTTCGGTCACCACCATCTCCGCCCGTCATCCCCATCTACATCGAGCCGTCGACTACCATCAGTCACCGCGCCGACCATCGCCGACAATCTGCCGGTCACACCATCGTCGGCGGTCATCCCCCCATTGCTATCGGTCATGCCGTATTCTGATCGCCCGATTGCCGCCACCAACGTCGGCCATGATCCGGTCACCATGCCATTCGCAGACCGATTGCCACCATGACCGTCGCCGGTTGCCCTATCGACCGCGTCTCGACCATTGTAGTCGGTTGCGCGATTACCATGGTCGGTCATTGCCGCCATTACGTCGCCGGTCTGCGCCACCATCGGCCCAATCTCGTAGGCACCACCACCATCATCGGCGGTTATCGCCGATCGATCGCCGTCGGCCACATGTCGTCGACCACCATCGTCGAGCATCTTCGTAACCACCGTCTCCGTGATCTCAGAACCCGTCGGTCCGGCGAGGTCACGCCTCTTTCGAGGAAAGCGCCGCCATATGAACTACGAGTCTTGATCGCCTCCGGTCAGTCGGTCGACAGGGTAGTCAACGCCTCTTTCGAGGGAAAATCGAACTGCCGTGTGACTACGTCTTGATTGCCTCACCGGTCGGTCCGAGGCGGTGAATGCCTCTTTCGAGCGAACCTCGTCATGAACTACGGGCCCGGTGCCTCAAACCCGGTCATTGGCAGGCGTTGACACCTCATTAGAGAACCTCGTCGCATGATGAATTGCGGTCCCCGGGTCATTCGGGCTTTTCTTTGAGCGGAAATGTATGGTATGGGTCTTGATGCCTCCAAACGGTCAGGCAAGGCGTCAATGCCTCATTCGAGGGAAAAGCGAGCCACTCGTAAAATACGGGTCTTGATCGCCTCAAACCGGTCGGTCAAAGGTGCGCCTCTTCGAGGAAAAGCAGAACCTGCCATATGAACTGAGTCTTGATGCCTGAAACCGGTGGTCCGAGGCGATGCCTCTTTCGAGGAAAACCTCAGTATGACTACAGGTCTTGATGCCTCAAACCGGTCGTACAAGGCGGTAAGCGCCTCTTCGAGGGAAAATCGAGCCTGGCAGTATGAACTGGTCTTGATGCCCGGTCGGTCGACAAGGCGGTAACCTCTTCGAGGGAAAACAACCTGCGTATGAGACGGGTCTTGATCTCGAATGACCTTCTCTCAAGAAGAGAGAAGGTGTCTTCTCCCCTTAGCCACTAAGAGGTTTTATAGACCCCAGGCAAAACCAAAACGCTGAGCGCGAAACCTCAAAATCGTCGTTCGGGCCGTGGGTATGAGGCGTCCAGCGCCGCCGCCCGTATTCAGCGACCGCTCCGCGTGATGAGCTACCGGCGCAGCGCTTCTCGGCAGCGCCGACTGCGTCCAGCCCGATCTTGCGCGACCAGCCAGCGTCGTTCGCGACCTCGACGCTTCCCGCGATGCGTCCGTGCATTGCCAGCGATCCGGCGTCCATTCTGCCGTGACCTCGTCCGTTGCCCGACCAGATCCGTCGGCCGCCAGCGGTCGCCCATGACCCGCTAACCATCGCGACCCGCCGACCCGATCTGCGGCATTATCAGCGGTGGCCGCGCATGCATTGTGGCGCATTACGCCCGTCCGCGCCATGAGCACCCACGGCCCGTTCATCGGATGGGTCTAACCTCAAAATCTCGCGCACATACCTGCGCATTTGCGACCATCACCTTAGTAGTCATAATCTTGTGCTTACATGAAGATCTGTTCTCTCAAAATATGTGGTTAATGGACCTGCAGATTTCGTTGAAGAATTTACTATTTTGAAGTACTTGACATATATTTTTTGATGATTGAGATAATATCATCCAAAAATAGGAAACGATATGACCACGAAAACTTCTAGTCGACGCACAAATCTTGATCTAAAAGTAAGCCGATCCGAAGTTGGCGGTGAGATCAAGCACTTAAAATATCATTGGAAACTTTGGGATATCGGTTAAATCCTAAATAGCTTTCAAACATGGAGTGTTTATAGTCAAATCGGCGTCTTGGCGAATCAAACAAGCCCGATCTCATAATTCGACTTCATTTGAGCATTCAAATACAAAATACATCATATGATCAAGGGAATCATCATGGTCAGATGGAGAGGAGTGGTTGAGCATGTATTCTGAGAGATGTCCTCCTCTATAAATAGCCCCATTCCTCATATGAGGGGAGGCAAGTGAAGGAGAAGGAAGGCCAAGAGAGAGGAGAGCTCAAAGATCCTCCATAATCGTGCCACCACTTTCGGCGGTTGTCAACCCGCCATGGCCGCCCGGCCGCCATCTGCCGTGATCCTCGCCGTCGTCGACCAGCATTGTTGGTCATCATCTCGACCACTATATCGACATTATCATCGACATCATCGTCAACATCATCGTCAACATTATCGTCAACATCATCGTCAACATCGTCGTCAACATTGTTTGTTACTAGCAACTGTTGTCCCTTTCTCATATACAATTATGTAATCCCGGTATCGGGAAGATCTTGTACTCTGAAACAGATACATAGTGGAAGCTTTTTACTGGGCTAGGCCCCGTGGTTTTTCCCTCTTTTCGAGGTTTTCGTAAAATTGCAGGTTTTATTGTTCACTCTTTAAATAATATTATTGTCTTTGGATTTCAATTTAAGGCGAAAACTTTTACTCTACGCAATTGATTTTCTAGCACTCAACAAGTATTATGATATTGTAATTAGTTAATTTAGCTATTTTAAATACGGGTGTTAGTCGGCAGTGAGTGATGGTGATAACTCTCATAATAATAATTATTTTTAAAAATATTAAAATAAATTTAAAAAAATTATATAAATATACAAAACAACAAAAATAAAAATATTAAGCTTTCATTTTTTTCACAATTTAAAAAAACATACAATATTATTGTATTTATTATTATTATTATTATTATTATTATTATTATTATTATTATTATTATTATTATTACATGCATTGGATGCTCTGCCTAGTACTTCAAAATAGAATTTGTTTTGGTTGGGTCATGGGTGAAAAAAATTTGAAAATAATTATTGGTATTTGATGATTGAAAAGAAATATAATGTAAAGTTTCAATTTATTCTTTTATTATTTAGTAAAATTTAGTAAAAATAATTTTGTTGATTTGAGTAATTTTACTAACACTTTTAATATAAAGTGAGTGATAACTATCATCTTATTTCGTTATTCGGCTACATTTGTCTTTTCGGCCGCCGCTCGTTAATTTTATTTTAATTTAAAGTTATTCGAATTAAAAATAAAAAAAATCTTGAATTTAATTTATATCCACCTAAACAATTACAAAGCATTTAAAATATTACATTTTTTTTTACATTAATTTTTTTTTCACTACATTCTTTTTTAACCAACCAAATAGCCCCTGGAAGATGATTGGATTGATGCACTTCTATGAACCACATTATTATGATTTATTTTAATTTAATTACACATTTTTGATTCACATTTAAGTTGATTCATCTTTACTAAAGGGAACAAACAAATTCAAATTAATTTTAAATTAATTTCTTAAAAAATGATTTTAAGTTTTATTTTTTTTAACTGGAACTAGGGATCAATATTAATCAAAGGGTAAAATAACTGTTCTTTGGTGTCTTAATTAATATTTTTCTCTTCATAGTACTAAATTCAATAATATGCCAACAAAAACAAGTAATAATTGTCTTAAGAAGAAATCCTTAATAATAATTGACCCTTTTGGGCCTTTGGCAATGCGTGCAAGAAAACCCCTCAAATAACTATACATCTAAAATTCTAATTATTTGGAGTTGCATGGGATCACTTTTGTTATTTATTTATATTTAATAGTACTAGTTATTTTTAAAAATAATTAAAATATCTAAAAACTGTTTTTAGTGTTTTTAAAAGTAATAATCATTTATTTAAAAAATTAATTTATTTTTAAAATACATTAAATAAATATATTTTAAAAAATAATATAAAAATAAAAAAATTAATAAAATCGATCCGACTCTTAGGCCCCGTTGGTACCGCATTTGGTTCAGGTTGTGTTGCAGCTTCGTTTGTTTCGCCAAATTTGAATCCCAATTGAAGTTGTCGGAAGTTGTCAATCGATCCTTCATGAGCGGCTGTGGGTGAAATGTCTTTCCTAAATTACCTCTGCTTTTTTAACAGTCCATCTCGTGCCGAAGGATAGTATGCCCGTGCCAAGAATTGTTCTCCCATGCCCTTTTGCCAAAGATAACGAGTGTTTTTCTACTCGCCACAGCCGATCTCTGCAGATCTCGCCTTCTTCGATCTCCTCGTACTCTTTGTAGGCACTATTCTGTGAGCATCAACGGAATTTGAGAGTCCAGAAGGCTCGGCTACTTCCATCACAGTATTGTTTTGTCTCGAGATGTGATTCGACTCTATGTATTTGTCATCTGATTTTCCTCCATAGTAGTATTTTGAACTCTTAATTTGTGACCTGATATAGGAGCCTGCATATCGTGATCTTGATTTTTCTATTTCCTATTTTGCCTGCAATTTTCACGGCGAGAAGGTGAATTTTATCGAGGATGTGAAGCCATAGAGATGTCTGAAGGATGGGGATATAGAATTTCTAGTGTAAATTAGGATAATGCAAAATGAAGGAAAAAAAAAGGCCCACTCTCCATAGGCTATTATCTCATTATTTTAGCAGGCGAAATATAATAAGAGGATAGCAATACGAGTGCAGCTAGCCAGCACATGTGAAGGGCTTGATAAGTAAAGAATTGAATGATCTTATTTTTTTATCACGACTTCAAGAACTTCACTTTTTGACTCCCCTTAAAAAATTTTTATGCATCTAATATCACTCTCTTCCTCTTATCACAGTGCAATTTAGTTGATTTATGACTATATATGAGTATCAATTTTCCTATTTTTTTTCATTCTATTTCATATTATTTGCTCGTATCTTAGGTATATTTTAGTTATTTTACTGAATAATTACATGATAAATTCTGAGTTTTAAACATCGTAATTTGATGTAATAAATTCTAACCTTCTTTCCTGTACTGCTTCTTAAACAATTTCGCTCCAAACAGACCTTAAGCTAAAATTTTCTAATAAATTCACATTTAAAATTTATTTTCTTATTTTTAACGTTCATGAAAATTTAAAAAAATGTATTTTTTATTCATTAGCACAAGTTATAATCATCAAAAACAAGAATAACATTTAATAAATTTATTTGAAAAGTATGAGATTATTCAATTAGTTAACTAGGAGAAAGTTTCGGTGGTGTTATGCATATAAATATCAAATTTAAAATTTTAGATTTATAAATATAAAAAGAAATATGATATTTTGTGCAAATCTCTTATTTTTATTACATTCCAATATAATTGGATTTATTAAAAAAAAATACCCACACATAGGCGTTAATATAACAAATACTTAAATAGTGAGAGCAAGAGCAACAATAATGAAACTATTATTTCCCATCACATTTTTTTCCCGATTTAAAACCTTTTCAAACTTAATTGTAAGCTTATAAAAATAAAAATAAAATCTTGACTTTATAAGAAATTACATAATAATATTATTATTATGGTTGTAATGAATAATAACCAGAATTCGAATACTCCATTCAAGGAGAAAATATTACATGTGAAATTTTAATACATTCAGATTCCGATGAAATTGGGACACGTGATTTTAAATAATTTTTTATATTATTTTTAATATAAATTAAAAAAAAGCTACATAAATGAATATGATTGGAGTCACGATAAAAGCGTGATCACTTGTATGTAATATTTTCTCTCAGAGGCTTCTTATAGCGTCACACATGTACCATAGGTAGAATTGACCTGCAACATTAATTAATAACACAAATATTATATATATTATATATATATATATATATATATATATATATATATATATATATATATATATATATATATATATATATATAAAACTTAAAAAATATAATCATAAACTAACCTTGCAATTAGCTATATTGTCACATCCACAAACCATGTGCCCATTTGCAATGTCTACTGCCTCATAGGCCCCTCTTGTATTACTATCCTGAATTTTATAAAAAAACATATGAATTAAAAGCCTAATTATAAATAAAATATAAGTAAAAAAATGTATTTGGGATGGCTATAATTATCTATAAAAATAAGATAATTTATATACATATCACAAAACTTTTATATATTTACATATCTAACACTTAAATTTAAATTTTTACATATATAAAATCCTAATTTTCAATATTAAATCAAAAATATCATTATAACTCATTTTTAAAAAAAAAATAAAATAAATGCATTATGAGTAAATATCAAGAATTATATGGTATTTATGTAAATCTTCTTAGAAATATATATATATATATATATATATATATATATATATATATATATATATATATATATATATATATATATATATATATATATAATTTCATCATATTTTAATAATCATAATTCTCATTAATACCATATAAAAATTAACGGCGATGAAATTCGGCCAGCGATTCCCAGAGAAATTGGGAAAATATTGGAGCATCGTTGTAAGAGGAACTGCGTTCTGAACGCAAGAGGCGGTGGGATTCGGATCCGTCGGGAAGAAGTTCATGAGCAGAAGCGATCTCGACGTCGCGTTCAGCGGCGACGACTCAGCTCGATTGATGATGGAGCTTTCGTTCATCCCCTCGTCGCCATCTGCAGATCACGAAGACCTCCATCGTTTAACAAAACTTAATGATCCATCCATCGATCGTTTAACAAAGCTCGAGTTTGCCACTTACATTGGCTTTCAATCAAGTAGTTCCACTGATAAGCGATTCCCTCCGAGGCTTCTTTCGACTTCTTTGAAGTGTAGACTAGTAACCTATGATTCTTACTGATCATTTCGCTGAGCAAAGGCCAGTTTTCTCCATTTTTGGGCATCTCTGACGTGGGGAATAAGTACTGAGACAGGCCTGAAGCGTTGAGAACTTTTGTTAAGCCTTGAGGGGACTTCACATAGTCCTCTATGAAGATGGTGACGACTTCTGAAGGGTTTTCTCTGAGGAACTTTTCTATCTCTACCAGAGCTTTGATGGCTGGTTGCTGAAGAAAATTATATTAAAATTAGATTAAATTTGCAATAAATGTGTTCAAAGTTATTTTAAATTGAATGAATATATTATAGATTTAAATAGATTATATGGAGAGGGTATAAAGAGATGAGAAATGGTTACGAAGGCAGTGAAGGTGAAGCAAATGCCATCCAATGAGTGGCAGAGCCAAATATCATTCCAGAAGTCATACATATCCAGCATCAGACCTCTGACACCATTCTGCATGCAAAAGCAAATTAATTAATAAAAAAAATTGAGAATTATATCATTGAAATATGTAAAAAGATTTTAATTTAGAAATAAATAATTGAAATATATTTTTAATAATTTATTTTATTGAATTACCTTTTTTTAATAGTGCTTTAATTTAATTTTTTACTTTTTTGAAAGAATAAAATGTATCATTATATGAATTTCATCTTTATTTAATTTATATAAATACTACATTTATATTTAGTTTTCAGTATGAAATATATATATATATATATATATATATATATATATATATATATATATATATATATATATATATATATATATATATAAAGATAATTATGCAAAATAAAAATGACATGAAACTAAAAATTTGAGTTTGAATATTCTAACATAAATTTGAATCATTTGATCACAATAAATTTTATTGTTATTAGCAATGATGGAGTTGATTAGGGGTGTCAAAAATTAACCCGACCGACAACCTAACCTCTAAAAATTGGTTGGGTTGACCAAAAAAAATTTGGTGGATCGGGTTGAAGAAATTGACCCGTTTAATTTTTTTCAGGTCGGGTCGGGTTGACTCTCCAACCCAAAATTGACTCGGTTTTGACCCGCCAACTCAATTTGACGAATTGACTCGACCCGATTTTGACCGACTTTGATCATTTGGTTGTCGTCAATCGGGTTGAAATGGTCGGGTTTGGGTTGAAGTTTTGACCCATTCATAAGCGTCGTGTTGTCAACTATTTTTGTCGATCGGTTTGGTCGCCAACCCGACCCGCCAAATTGACACCCTAGAGTTGATATTGTTACCTAATAAATTGCGATGTATATTAAAAAAAAATTTTTTCAAAAAATCAAATCATAGTTTTTTTTATCACACTTGATTAAGTTAGGTTAAAAAAACACAATTTTTCTGTAGATTCTTCAAATATAGCTATATTGTAGTTTGCTAAATATCTGAAAGCAGTGCAGTTCAAAATCATCCCCAAACCAAGGTCTGATTATATTTTGAGATTGATGTAATCAGGGGTGGAGTCAAGTACAGCTGAGAGGGTAAATAATAAATTTGACTATCTCATATAAAATAAATTATAAAAATTAGATTACATTGAAAAATATAATTTTTTTCAAATTTAGCTCCACTGAAGTTTGCTAAATGCCTAGAAAAATTAAAAGTGCAGTGTACACATTTAAAAACAAATTTGATATTTATAATCGAAGATCATCATGATCAAATTTGAATAAGAATATTTTAAAATATTTAAACTTAATTAATTATAAATATAATTAATGCTAATGATATCTTAAATGATTTTTATTAGCTATTAAACATTAAAAAACAAAGTAATAAAAGAGAGAGAGAAGCTTACGTTTAGTTGGGAGGTGATGGAATCCTCCTGATTGGTTGGTGCAAGAAAGATGGACCCGAAGACTGGCTTTGATCCAGCAATGGCATATGAGTTGTGGGTCGTTAGCCATGAGTACTTGTTAAACGGTAGATTTTTATCCTATATTTAAAAATTATATTAAAATTCAAAATTAAATATTTGATACTTTCATTAAAATTTTAAGAATAAATCGATATATAGAAAACTGTAAAGGCTATAGTTTTAATTTTACATATAGACCAAAAACTTTATATAATTTTGAAATTATCATATATAATTTTCTCACTAAACAAAAACAAAAATAAAAAAAATGTGAAGAGAGAAGTTATCCTTGCCATCAATTTAGGATCCATCGGCATAACTCTCATGCATTTAGAGATGCAAGTGCTGCAATGGAAGCCTTCCCCGCAGCTCTCATCAGCTGAGCATCTATCCCCTTCCTGCTTTCAGTTTATCTCCCTTTACGATATCATCACAAGAAAAAGAAATGAAGAAGAAGAAGAAGAAGAAGATGAAGAAGAAGAACCTTCAATGCTTCGCAGAGTAGAGCTAAGTTGATAAGCAGCAGCACGGCTGTAAAGAGCTTCTGGTAGACACAAAAATGGTGAGAGAGAGAGAGAGAGAACACAGAAGGAATTCTGAGAATATAGATATGGAATGAGAAGAAAAGAGAGAGAAGGGGCAGTATACCTTCATCTTATTATTTTTCTTTCTTCTGTCTCTTCGCTTGTGCTGAAGAGAGGAAGGCGAGAAGAAAATTCTTAAAGGCTTGAAAACAGAAGTTTAACTATTTTCTTAAGAAGAAATCAGCTTACTTAAAATTTAAAATAATTGTAATGTGTCACAGATTGATTAATTCTAGCATTATAATTATTTTAAATTCACTCTTAACTTTTTCTTAGAACATGAGGAATAGATTATATCGTCTCAAATTTGACTTAGATGAATATAATTTTTAGCTTTTGTATTTACTTCGATATAAATATAATATATGATTACTCAATAAATTATAATAATTTATTCTAACAAATTATTTTGAAAATAAGGTGGAATAATGTTTGCAAAATTATTTTTCTATTCGTTGAATATAGTGCGGCCGGCTGACCTCAACCGTTAAAAACCAAATGAACGCGCCCGATGATGTAATCCCTCCGGAATCAGAAAGTTTATAATATTTAGATTGTCTTAATCGTCAAAAAAATGACCACATGAAGAAGACTGAGTAAAGGGTTACAGAGACAGGATAAATTTTTTTTCTTAATTGAATTGATAAATGAAAGACTATATGTGATTATAATGATAAAAAAATATGATCAGATAAACAACATTTCTTAAGACTTTAAACAATATTATCGTTGTCATAACATTCCAAAATGATGAAAGATTCAAATATGATACAATAATAAAGAATAATAAAGGAATCAGAAGTGTAATTTAGTTATTATAAATTCATGCCCATATAATTTCATTTTATGTAAATAATATCACAAAAAAAAAAATTTGAATCATAGATTTGATTATTTGAGCTTTTTTAATGAAGGGTCTGTGTTGCAAAAATTTGATGCTGGGAGAAGAAGGCTTCAGTGAAGTAGTTCGGGCTATGAAATAATTATAGGATTATTTATTTATTTGTGTGTATAAGATTTGGGAATGGTTGTGAGCTATTCTGATATGATTCTAAATTCTCCAAAAGACAACAGAAGCAAAAAAAATAAAAAAAAAGTCCATATTGGATGAAAGACTTCATTCAATAATATAGAAATGATAAAATAAGAATCAAGATATATTCTACTACTTAAAGACTAAGAGTAAATACATACATCCATAAATTACAAATGGGCTATACAAGAAGAGAATTACAGACTACAACTCAATATAAGTCCAACAGAATACAACTCAATACAAGACCCTACAGAGAATTAATAAATATCAGAAACCAAAGATGAGCAAAGATATTATAGTAAGAGAAACCAAAGAACTTCCGAAAGAACGCATCAACACCCAAGAGAGATCTTCGATGACAAAAGAATAATAAAGAAACAATCAAGAAACCAAAAAATGATCTTGACAACTAAGCTAACAGAATAACTACCAAATATTCCAGAGAACGAGCAAGATAAAAGATAAGAACTAAAAACATGTAAAAGTTACAAAAGTGTACGTAATTTCAACCTTGTAAAAGAAAGCAGATCTAGGCTATAGAGAAAAAAAGAAAGTATAAATAGGGTAAAGAAACCAAACAGGGTAATGATATATCAAAAGAAACACTTCCTTCTCTCAGATCCTCTTCTTCTCCTTCTTCCTTTTAAATTCTTCGTTAACTCAGAAACCCCTTATCCGACAAAGACGAAACCCTAGGCTCCTCTCCCTCTCTTCCTCTTCTCTCTTTTCTGAGTGTTCGATGACTGAATCGTCGAAAGAGAAAATAAGTTTAAAACAAGCTTATCACGGAAGATTCATCGACGCCAACAACCACCACCAATGGCCATCAACACTCAACCATTCGGGAGTAGTTATCCGCAAACCGATCAATCCAGAAGAAATCTTCCACTATCTAAAGGATCGACGGCAAATTTAGGCTAATAAGGTAAATCCAAGTGCTAGATCCAACGCAAGGAGGAATACAGAGCAATCCCACGTCAGAGTACGTGAACCAAAACTTTATTCCTTGCTCACGTTCCTCATTCCACTCAGGCCCAATTAACCCCAAACAGACCATATCATCTCTCGTTGACTCGCAAAACAAAGAATGAAGGAACAAGACGCACCAAGACAATAGAGAAGAATGTCAACAAAACAGATGAGCAAATGTCTTCCATCATTATGATATTAAATAAAGTTTCAAGAAGATTATCTGCTATAGAAGAAAAATTGGATAACAATTATCAAGAACAACAACAATCACGTATGTACTTCTTCTCATACAAAATTTCTATTCCAAATAGACAACAATATACAAAAAAATTAGACTTAAGGTAGATATGCCAAGTTTAATGGAGAAAATCTAGGTTGGGTCTCAAAGCACAATTCTTTTAAGATATATCTTATCGAGGACCAAATTCTAATTGCCTCAAGATACATGGATGGACAACTAAGTCGGTATATGGATGCACTTAAATAAAAATTGCATTCATTCAAATAACGGTCATTAAAAGATTTGGTCCATCTATACAGAGAGAGAGAGAATTAGCTAAGCTACAACAAAAAAATAACAAGAATTTCTACAATGAATTTGAAGAATCAAATTTCGTAATTTTCAATTTCTAAAGCTATTTTGAATCGGCTTAGAAGATGATATTAAGAGGAAGTAAGAGCCTTATACCTTCCTTCAACAAGCTTTTCAATTAGCTGCTAATGGAAGATAGACTAGCGAAATTTTCATGAAATTACAGAGTCAACCAATCTCTACCAGTAAAACAACCACAAATATACCAATCACCTTTACTGCCTACCCCATAAATACCCAACCATAGCAATACTATAACCAACAAACAAAACATTTCAATCCAGAAATTAACAACACAGTTGAAAGAAAGAAGAAAGAAAGGACTATATTTTAATTGTGATGAAAAATATCACGAGGTCATATCCAAATCCAAATTATTTGCTTTAATGGTCAATGATGATGACCAAGAGCAATACCTGCAAGAAGAACGAGCCAAAATGCAAATATTATAAGAGGAATTTCTAAAAATCGCCTCTCAATGCCTTTACAGTGGGCCTAATCCTAGGACATTAAGATTACAAGGATGATTGGAAATAAAAAGTACAAGTATTGATTGATAGTGGTTCAATAATAATTTATTCAATCAAACTAGCCAAATTTATTGACTATAAAAGTAACACCGCATCGTTTTCAAGTGTTAGTAGTAATGGAGAAATTTTAAAATGTGAATATGCTCTAATATTCCTATCCAACTATAAGGAAACACTTTATATTCATTGCTATCTCTACCCATGAGCAGATGTTATTTTGGGTATTCAATGGCTAGAACAATTGGGTGAGTGTACAATTGATTATAAAAAGCTCTATGAAATTTTAATCTAATGACAGATTAGTACTGTTATAAAGGGATACATCCTCCAAGGTGGACAATATTACCTTCCATCAGTTCACCAAATTGCAGCAAAAGAAGGAAATAATCTCATATTTCATTAGAGAAATAACGAGGAACATTCCTCTATAAAAAAATTCAAGAACTTACCCCAGAGATACAAGTATTATCCCAATATCAAGAATTATTTCAAATTCCGGCAAGCTTACCTCCAAGGAGGGATATAGACCACTAGATTCATCTGCCACTTGGAACTCCACTAGTGAAAGTCAAAAATTATAGATATCCACACTTTCAGAAAACATAAATCAAAAAATTAATTAAAGAAATGTTGGACAGTGGCATAATCAGAGAAAGCACCAGCACTTTCTCTTCTCCAGCTCTTTTAATCAAGAAGAAGGATGGAACTTGGAGATTCTGTGTGGATTACAGAGCTCTAAATAAAGTAACAATAGACGATAATTTCCACTCTAGAGGAGCTTATGGATGAATTATATGGAGCCATAATTTTTCAAAGTTAGACTTAAGATCGATATCATCAAATCAATGGTCAAGAAGACATCTACAAAAAAGCTTTTAGAACTCAGGGGATCTATGAGTTTATTGCAATATCATTTGGACTAACAAATGCACCATCAACATTCCAAGCATTAATGAATTCAGTGCTTAAGCCATTCTTAAAAAAATTGTCTTAGTATTTTTTGATGATATATATATATGCACCTTAGAGTTACATCAAAATCATCTCCAAGTGTATTGGAACAACTCAAGCAACATTCACGTTATCAAACCATCTAAATGCTCATTTATACTGACAAAATTGAGTATTTAGACATATTTTATCTACAAGGGCTAGTGGATCCCAAAAGATTCAAGCAAGATAAGCATGGCTTTACCCAATTCAATCAAACAAGAGATTTTTTGGGTTTAATAGCTATTATCGAAAATTTGTT
Organism: Cymbidium sinense; assembly: GCA_021442155.1. NCBI lineage: Eukaryota > Viridiplantae > Streptophyta > Magnoliopsida > Asparagales > Orchidaceae > Cymbidium > Cymbidium sinense. Next base: position 10,623,483 of record CM038227.1, on the reverse strand, counting down.
AAATACTATGCAATTATTGCCTCTCCACTAACTTCTATGTTAGCCAAGCAACATTTTCAATTAAAAGCATCATTTTTACAATTAAAACAAGCAATGACATCTCTCAAGATTAGCCTACCCAATTTTTTCGCCTTTTATCATAGATGCATCCGGTACAAGAATTGAGTCGTTTTAATACAAAATCCATCCTATAGCTTATTTTAGTAAGAAGCTCTCTCCATCATTACAAAAAGTATCAACATATGCAAGAGAATTGTATGCTATAACAAAAATAGTAGTAAGATGAAGATAATATCTGCTAGGTAACAAGTTTACCATCAGGACAGATCAAAAGAGCATAAGGGAGCTAATGCAACAAATAATTCAGACTTATGAATAGTAGAGATTTTTAATCAAACTCCTTGGATTTGACTACACTATTGAATATAAACCAGGGATTGCAAACAAAATAGCTGATGCTTTGTCCAGAAAATTATTTTACACAGAAGATAATTCTACAACTGACAACTCGAATCACTTATTATTCATTATATATGCTTATACTCAATAATTCAATACTATAATGCAACAAATCAAAGAGGAAACACATGCTAGCACTGAACTACAAGACCTGCATAAGAAAATATCAAACAATCCATGTTTATTTCCTAAATATAGACTTATTAATGGATTGATACACTATAAAGACAGGATTGTCATTTCAAGACTCAAAGAATCGAAATACTATTCTAAGAGAATTACATTCAACACCGTAGGAGGCCATGGGAGAATTCGTAAGACATTAGCCAATTAATCAATAATTCTACCGGAAGCATATGAAATAAGATATTAAACACTTTTAACTGTCTATTTGTCAACAAGTCAAATATGATACTCGAAGTTACCAACTACAACCTCTACCTATACTAGAAGCCATTTAGGAAGTATCAATGGATTTTATTACAGACTACCCAAGTCTCATAATAAACTATATTAGTGGTGGTAGATGACTATCAAAATATGCACACTTCTCAACCCTTCCAAAGTTTTACGCTTATATAGCCTGAATTTTATTTCCATAGCCAAACTACATGGCATACCACAAGAATAATTTGCAGAGACCCAATTTTTATGAGCAATTTTGGCAGAATTGTTCAGTTAAGTGGAACCACATTAAAGGATAAAGAAGGTATACCATCCTGAGATGGCCAAACAGAGGTAACCAAATCCAGAGCAATATCTAAGGAGTTTTGTATTAGAGACACCAAGGATGTGGGTTCCTTCCATGGGAAGAATTCTCCTATAATACATCCATCAATACTTCCACAAAAATGACTCCTTTTCAAATAGTATAGACTTCCTCCTTCAATACTATAATGGGAATACAACTATCAGAAAGGAAACATTTTTTACAACAGGGATAAAAATTCTACAGCTACTTAAAACAAACTTAGGAAGCTCAAAATAATGAAGCAAATTTGATAAACATAAGAGAGCTTCAATTCAAAGTAAATGATTTAGTATTAGTTAAACTACAACTACAAACTTGTCTATGGAATGATACAAAATTACAAAGAAAATACTATGGTTCTTTCAAAATTCTATAGAAAATAGGGACAGTAGCATATATAATAGAGTTGCCAGAAACAACAAGGATGCATAATGTATTTCATGTATCCGAAGATAGACATGATTCTTACACACCCAAAATTACCAACTCATTTCATGACGGCAGATGTTAATCCCTATTAAAGTTTTAGAGCACAGAACAATACTACAAGGAGATCAACAAATTAAAGAAATCTTAATACAATGGGAAGGACTTCTAGCTACAGATGCTTCTTGGGTGTCAAGTGAAGAAATACAGAGCATTTCGACTTTGACCTCGGGACAAGGTCAAGAGTAATGATATGATTCCAAATTCTCCAAAATAAGCAAAAGGAATACTCCATATTGGATGAAAGACTTCATTCAATAATATAGAAAATGATAAAATAAAAATCAGTATAGGTCATTCTACTGCTTAAAGACTTAGAAGAGTAAGAAATAGGCCTCATACATCCATAAATTATAATAGAAGGGCTATAGTACAAGAAGGGAATTACAGACTACAACTCAATATAAGTCCAATAGAATACAACTCAATACAAGATCCCATAGAATTAATAAATATCGAAACCAAAGATGAGCATAGAGATTATAAAGAGAAGCCAAAGAACTTCCAGAATAAAACCGCATCAACACCCAAGAGATCTTCGATGACAAAAGAATAATAAAGAAGCAATTAAAGAAACCAAGAAATGATCTTGTGACAAATAGCCACACCAAATATTCTAGAGAGCAAGATAAAAGACAAGAAGAAACTTGGCCAATCAGAATGTAAAAAGCACAAAAGTGTAATTTCAACCTTGTAAAAAGAAAGCATAGATCTAGGCATAGGAGAAAAGTAGAAAGTATAAATAGGTAAAGAAACCAAACAGAGGGTAATGATATATTCGAAAGAAACACTTCTCTTCTCTTCTCCTTCTTCCTTCTTACAAATTCTTCCGTTAACTCACCGAAAACCCCTTATCCCAAGAAGACGAAACCCTACCTCTCTTTCCTTCCTCAGCCGCTTCTCTTTCTCTCTGGAGTGTTCGATGACTTGAACTGTCGAAAGAGAAAACCAAATAAGTTTAAAACAAGGCATATCACGGAAGATTCATCAGACGGCCAACAACCACGCATACCATCAATCCAAATCCATTCCAAGGAGCAGTTATCCGACAATCGATCAACCACTCAGAACGTCTTCCACTATCTAAAGGATCGACGACATTTCAAGGCTAATAAGGTAAATCCAAGTGCTGATCCAACGACAAGGAAGAATACAGAGCAATCCTACGACTTGGGAGGCAGCCGTTGAACCAAAACCCTATTCCTTGCTCAAGTCGGGTTCCTTCCACTCAGACCGGTCCAATTAACCCCAAACAGGACCATATCATATTCTTTAATTTGCACGTCATCATATTGGATTTATGTCTATCGAAGTAAATCAAATCCTTTCTTTTATTCATAGATTTAATCTTAGATGAAGCCAAGTTATACCAATCATATTGTCTTCTATGGTGTTTTTCTTTCTCGCTTATGTTTTACTTATGACATATCATTCTTAATAATATTTTTGATTTCATATCATCATTCGGTGCCATCATTACATAAAATTAGTAGCATAAAGAAAGAACTTAAGTATATTATACCTCTTATGAAGTTTGTCCTCTCGAAAATGAAATGTGTTAATGAATAGAAATCAATAATCTAGTGGGATTCAAGCTCAAATATTCTCACGAGACGAAGGAGGAGATTAAAATGAGTCTTTGAGTTGGCTTGCTCAGATCAATGGAGAAGAGAGAGAGAGAGAGAGAGAGAGAGAGAGAGAGAGAGAGAAACCATGGGGGACATAAAAAGAAGAACCAGGTGTTGACTCTTTTGTCTCTATCTATTGCAATAGATGAAGAGAAAAAAAATGAAGAATAGTTGAAAAAAAAAAGAAAGAAAGAAAAAGATAGGGTTGTTAGCCTCCTTTACAACTAGTCTTTTAGAAAGGAGCAATAGAAGTTGGCACTTAGAGAATCAAACTCTCTTTAAAACTACTCTAATTATCTTTTATAGATCTTTTAGGGCACCATCATTACATCTTCTGCATGAATGATGTATCTATTAGAGTGCCATATCGTGGGAGTGTAGTTGTTTTGAAAAAGGTCGTGATCACCAAAAAAAATGAACTATCTTATCATGGCATTGTTGGAAACTTATTAATTTATTAAGTTATTATTTATTTGGAGGTTGTGGGGAGATTTATTGTTTTGACATCTCATGTTAGTTATCTAAAAATTAGCTACTCGTAAGTGAGTCAGAACCAACAAATATTTATTGGCCCAATCAACCTTGATCTAAAGTCGTGGCATATTATGGATGAGCTGGTCATTTTGTTATATCTAATTGATTTTAATGGGATTGGAGAATAACCATTAATTTCATGGTCTAATTTGACCTAATATGATGTCAGTTGAGAAGCATTTGAGCAAGTTTAATTGTTTTCAAAAGAGTTTTATTGAATTTGAAAGTCAACTTAGTGTGTGAGCTTGGTGTTCATGGTTGAGAGCAGAAAATAAGACCAAATTATGAGAAATGATAGAATCAATGGTATATCTAGCTAGCAACAATAGAGTTTTATTGAATATGAAAATCAACTTAGTTTGTGAGCTTGGTGTTCATGGTTGAGAAAAAAATAAGACCAAATTATGAGAAATGATAGAATCAATGGTATATCTAGCTAGCAACAATAGAGTTTTATTGAATTTGAAAGTCAACTTAGTGTGTGAGCTTGGTGTTCATGGTTGAGAGCAGAAAATAAGACCAAATTATGAGAAATGATAGAATCAATGGTATATCTAGCTAGCAACAATAGAGTTTTATTGAATTTGAAAGTCAACTTAGTGTGTGAGCTTGGTGTTCATGGTTGAGAGCAAAAAATAAGACCAAATTATGAGAAATGATAGAATCAATGGTATATCTAGCTAGCAACAATATAGTTTTATTGAATTTGGAAGTCAACTTAGTGTGTGAGCTTGGTGTTCATGGTTGAGAGCAGAAAATAAGACCAAATTATGAGAAATGATAGAATCAATGGTATATCTAGCTAGCAACAATAGTGGCATTTCCAAGTAGCATCAAAATAAATTATAATATTTAAAAAATTAACTGATCTTTGGATGATAATGATCATCACAACTATTATTATCGCTTTTGATAAATATTTGTAAGTGTTAAAGAAATAAAGTGATCATGCACAAGAGCAAAATAAGCTTTGTTTGTTATAAAGATATTGTGATTAGTGATATGTCTATTATAAGTTATATTAAGAAGTATTACAATAGGAACAATAATAGCATATTTGAGAATCATAGAATGCTAATGATTATTTTTTGGCCCAAGCATATGAGCTCTCCTATGATCTAAAAGACTCCAAAATTGTTAAAAAAAATTTCTTATCGACTAATATTTAAATGATAATCATTTGTAAGACTCACAAAATCTTAAAAGAGTGTTGTCCAAACCATGAATGTTAGATGACAAACTTCTTCAATTATTTTCAATGATCAACTTATTAACTTACATAAAATAATTTTATAGAACAAATTTTTTAAATAAAAAAATTCTTTTATAGATACATATATCATATATGGGGTGATGAAGATTTTTCTTTGTGATAACAATTTTGATTAATTGATAGCTTAATTGAGTTCTCCATATTGTTTGTATCGTCATCAATATCCACAAAAACTATTATAGCTAAGTTTCCCACTAATGAAGATGCTGGCTGTATGGTTACATCTTAAGCTAAGGTCTGGTACTTATGGGTTATAACTGTGGGATCTGAAAATTCATCACCGACCTCTTTTGGAAAAGAAAAGAGTTATTTTGGTGTCGGTGAACATTTCAGAAGGTAGATGAATAGTAAATGACACTACCGATTTCCCTCATTTAATGAGAACTTTTATATCTGTGTTTCCTCAGCAAGCCCTATAGTTAATAATTACCTCCCAATCGAGAGAGCACTTTCGACAAAGCAATTGAATCATTAAATAATTAATATATAATTGCAGTGAGTGGAGTTTAGAATTTATGAAATTTATTATTTTTATTTAAAACTTTTTGTAGGGGGAACGATGACGCGCCTGATCTAGATCTCATGGTTCCTATCCGTCATGGCCCCGATCCACTTAGTTAGGAGAGATATTCAACCCAACCTCGACAAGGATCCTTGTCGAACACATGGGTTATGTCGTCCAAGGTGTCCTTGTAGACTGGAGTTTGTCTGGGAAAAATATAAGTCAACCTTAACATTGATTTTTGCCCAACCAAATATATTCTACATTTCACCTCAAAGAGCAAAGCCGCTAGGGGAACATATGTATAGTGACCGTAATTTAGGTATCATATCGCGAATCACCCGAGGGCTCGCCATAACCGCCATTTATGTGATGTCATTTCAAGGCAAAATCATGTGGACAGAGGACACATGCCATGTCCTTATGGGCTTTAGGAATATTTGAGTGTGAATATAATTATGCATTTGATTTGATATTGGCTCTTTGTGAGTAAAAGTTTTCTTAATTTATCACCCCAAGACAAACAGTTACGGAGGGGTGGATTGATTTTTTTAGTTTTAATTTAAATAATTTATTTCATTTTTATTTATATTTTGTTATTTTATTTGAATTTTGATCATTTTATGATTGATTTATATTTGAATATATGATCATTTATCATTAAAATTTTAATTATAATTGCCTTACGGATCATAGAACTAATATCAATTAATAGACCTTGTCTACTCTGTCTGATTTTCTACAGAGGATCGGGTATAAATTCATTATCTCAAGAAGTATAATCCTTCAAACCTTGTCCACTCTAGCTTAAACATAGAGGATCGGATTTTTTTCTTTTGAGTTTGAATTTCAGAATCTATGTCAATTGATTCATATCTTATAATTATATGACAGAATTAGCTTCTCAGATATTATTAATTTGAAATTCTTATAATATCAAATTTTTAAGTTTTGTTAACCCGGACCTGATCCTAAGACCAAACCGGGATATGTAGTATATATTCTTTCATTTCATTTGATTGCTTAGATATGTCTATTTGAGCATTTAAGCTATTGAATACTTGAATATGCATACAAGTATGCTCTTTGTAAAATATTAAATATTGAATGTCTAAGTTGAAGTAGTTGAATTTGACATATGATGTAATGCATGAGTTTTGGTAGAGATTTTATGTTTTGTTAACCCGGACCAAGAAGACCAAACCCGGAAAATAGACGCCAACTTCTAATTATCTTCTTAGAGGATCGAGATTAATTATTTCAAGATCTATTATTCTCCAAACCTTGTCAAACTCTACATTGAACATAGAGACTTGGGACTTTTCTTCGTGAGATCTTAAACTTGAAAGAATACATTAACAATGATGATAGATTTATCTTTATCAATCTATATGTAATTTTTTAAGATTTACACTAGCATCATTAGATTTTTAGGTTTTGTTAACCTGAACTCGGTCCTAAGACCAAACAAGGATGTGTAGATCTATTCTATCGAATATGAATTTGACCATTTCAAATGTTTATCATAGATCAAGTAGAAGTCTGTTCTATAAGACTATAAGAAATGAGTTGACTCTTTCAACTATTTTTTGAGTCAAGTATAGATTTATCTATAAGATATGCATTAGACTCTTTATTTACTTGCATGTCTCAAGTGAGAATTTGTTCTTATAAGAATATGGATACACATTACAAACTAATTGATTGTCTGTTATAAATAATATAAATTTGGTTCTTTCAATCACTTATCATAGATAAAGCATGTGTCTGTTCTTTAATAAATCAAGCATGCATTTTATAGAGTATGAATTTGATTCTTTCAAGTATTTGCATGAATCAAATGGTTAAGTAAAAAGAACATTGATTCATAAAGTCATATATTTCATTTAACTTGCATATTAAAGGCATTCAAATTAAATATAATGCGATAACACTTTGAATATGCACATTGAATCATTTCACTTAAGCATTTTAGCATGAAGCCCTTGCCATTTATTTCCTAAATGACATATGACATGCACTTATATCTTCTCATGCATTGAGTGTCACATTTTCATTTCTCACCCATTCATATAGCATAATCACCACTTAGGCAAAATGAATTTTAACTTTAAATTAGTAATTGCCATATGCTATAAAAATTCAGGTAATAACTAAACTAAGCATGAGTAAGCATATTGTAATTGTCATATAGTATAATGAATGAGCTAAACATGAATAAACATATGCACATATCTTCCCTTTCAAGCACTTAGAAATTTTTACACATTTTTGTTTATCATCCTCCTCATCATCCCCACATAAGCCTTGGAGGCTAGCCTTCCCACCACGCCAAGGCATGTATGGTAGGTGTCGGTGAGACACCATACCGGTAATTTATTTGTCCACCATGCCAAGAAAGGCGTGCATGTGTTAGCACAACATAATATTTTCCTGCCATGTTGGAGAAACGTGAACATGTACTTATATAACAATAAATTTTCTTGCCATGTTGGAGAAACATGAGCAGGTACTTATAGCAAATTTTCCTACAATATTGGAGAAATATGAGTAGATACTTATAGCAAGTTTCCCTACCATATTGGAGAAACATGAGTAGATACTTATATAGAAATAAATTTCTCTGTCATGTTGGAGAAACAGTACTATGCAAACTTTCTATCAGTTGGAGAAATATGAGTAGTACTTATATCAAGTTTCTCCATGTTGGAGAAACATGACAGTCTTATAGAAATTTCTCTATCCATAGAGAAATATGAGTAGGTACTTATATCAAGTTTCTCTGCCATGTTGGAGAAACATGAGCAGGTACTGATAATAAGTTCCCCTGCCATGTTGGATAAACATTAGTAGGTACTTATAACAACAAATTTCCCTGCAATGTTAGAGAAATATGTGCAGGTACTTATCACAGGTTTTCCCGTCACATTGGAGAAATGTGAACGGATACTTATAACATAGAGCAATAAATTTGCATTCACATGTATATGAAATTAAATTATAATTGATACCCCCTTGACATAACATCATTTTCATCGCCATTTCACCTGAATTTTACATTTGACATATGCAATATCAAGCTATAACATAATCTTTTAATTACATGTAATCACCTTTCTAAATCTGAAATTTCATATTTCAGATTCATATTTCATTTGCCTGTTAATAAGATATCAAGTGATTTAAATAGGCAAGTATGCAGGTAGGGACTAAGCTCAAAAGCCAATCATTCTCTTCATTTCTCTTCCTCATTAGCAACTAATGTAAGGAAGTCACATGCTAAGCTCATATATACAACCTGAAATTTCAAGTTGAGCTAAAACAATTGCTTATAAAATATTCAAGCAAACTGCAACCCCCATAGGATAAGCAATCATATTAGGTTTTTCCAAATGCAACAATCTAAAGTTTTACTTTAGCTAAACATTCATTTGCATAATTATAAGCAACCAAATGATAGAAAGGGATGAGGACAAGGTAAGCAATTGCATTAGACTGCTCATCTTACATTTTGAAACTTATAACTTTAGCCAAATGACTATTTGCATGTTATCTTTCAATACAAATTTGAGTTATAAGCAATAAGACCAAATTTTCTTTAAAGACATCCACCTTTAATATGTGTAAGAGGAAGAAGAGTTTGCATTCCCTTCTCTTCTCCTTTTTTTTTTAGCACATGTCTATTTAGATCTAAATGAAGCTAACCAATCATGCATACATGTTTAATTTGTTAGGAGTCGCAACACCCAAGGTCCTCTTTCCTTTCTTTTTTTTATATTTCAGATTTTTATGAAAACATGTAGGAAAGATTACACAAGCATTCTCAAAATTGAAGTTTACAAGATAGAGAGACATCTTAATAAGTTAGGATTAGAAGCACAACACCCAAGGCCCCCATTCTTTTTCCAATTTCAGATTCCTATTGAAGCATGTAGGAAAGATTATACAAGCATTCTCCCTCTCCAAACAACAAATAAGTGTACAAGATAGAGGAACTTGTTGATAAGTTAGGGATTAAGCACAACTCCCAACCCCCCATTTCTTTTCATTTATTTTATTGAAGCATGTAAAAGAGACATTACATGCATTATATCCACCATCGAAATTGATTTAGGCAAGATAATAAGAATGAAACCCATAAAGGAAAGCAAAAACATGAGATTATCATGCATACATCCAACTTTTCATATGTAATGAAGAAATTTAGCAAGTATTACTTCCTCCAAATGATAAGAACATGGGATTAAGGATAATAAATATTTGCATCAGCTAGAATTATTTTTACCCTATCAAATCATTTTAAGCAAGATAAGATATCCATAGGGAGTAAGAAGAAACAAGATGAAATTGCATCATCAAAACAATTCTCAAATGATTTTGGAATTTAGATATTATTTTCATGGTAAGAAGGAAAATTTTAAAGCATTACATTCCTCCAAATGATAAGAACATGGATTAAGGATAATAAATATTTGCATCTAGCTTAGAATTCCATTTTACCCTATGAAATCATTTTAAGCAAGATAAAAGCATAGATATCCATAGGAGTAAGAAGAAACAAGATGAAATTGGGCCATGCATCATCCCAAAACAACCCTTCTCAAAATTGATTTTGGAATTTCAGATATTATTTTCTATAGGTAAGAAGGAAAATTTTAGCAAGCATTACTTCCTCCAAATGATAAGAACATAGGATTAAGGATAAGAAATACTTGCATCTAGCTTAGGAATTCCATTTTTTACCCCATGCAGAGATCATTTTTAGCAAGATAAAAGCATAGATATCCATAGATAATAGAAAGTAAAATGAAATTTGGACCATACTTCATCCCAAAACATTTTCAGCAAGATAAACACCATAAAATCCATAGATAATAGGAAGTAAAATGAGATTTGGGTCATACATCATCTCAAATCTCCAAAGGAAACCCTTAGCATCATTTCAACTAAAGAAAGAAAACATCCACCTCATTTTATCACAAGAAATGAAGTCCTATGTATGTAAAAATAAGCTTAGGGTTGAAAGAAAACAACCTAGAATTTTCGGTTGCAAAGAAGGAAGAAGGAAAGGGGTTCTTCATGAAGACGAAAGAGGGAAGAACCGCATGGAGTATTCAGCCGAGAGCAGGAAATGAGGAAAGGAGAATGGCGAGAGAGGGAATGTCGAGAGCAGTAGAGAGGAGGAATAATGTTAGAGACCGAGAGCAAGAAGAGTCGTACGAAGGATGAAGGTTGAAAGCCTTCGTTTTGGCCTTTAGGGTCGACCGCTTCTTTCGATTGGTTGTCATTTCGACAGCCAATAGGGATTATCAGTTGTTTATTTTTTTAGTGGGTAGATGAGCGGCTGATTTAGGATAAGGATTAGGAAAAGTGAGGGATTAGGTAGCCGTTAATTACTTTAGTTACTCATTAATATCATTTCGCATCGATTATGAGGCATTTATTTTATGCAATAAACCCTAACAATATAGGTGTTAATCTTAGGTGTTTCTATTGTGCTGAATGTAATGACATGATCGATTTTGCGATCGGAGGTCGTTCGGACATCATCGGGGCTTCCTGACTTTGATATGCATGTAATTTCATTAAAAGTTGATTTTAATCATTTGATCGATTGTTAATTGATTTGATATTTTTTATTTAATTAATTTAATATTTTGACGATTACTGCCAAATTAAATTAAAGTATTTTAAATCGATTCTGATCACGGTTAGAGCATTTTAACCTCTAATCCATTTAATGAATTTCGAGTGGTATATAGTCGTAGGTCAACAAATGCCCCCCAACAAATATGGTGAGCGCATGGAGCAGACCGTGTTTATTGTACGTAAGTTGACCTTATGGATCTCCAAGATATTTGCTTGGATGTCATGCTGAAGTTGTAATTTCAACAACTTTTAATAATACGCCCTCGAGAAGTGAGTATAATTCTCGGTTCAAGCATTTGAATTTCACCTGCTCACCACAATTGTTGAACCGATAGAAATTATCATTAGTCCAATGCTTTGTGCTTGATGGACTGGATGAAGGAGATGTTTGACTTGTCATCATTGACTTGTCAAGAGAATTTGGAGTGCCTTTTGTCCTGGCTGCTTTGACTGGTTAAAAGACTTCCTCAAGAGTTTGAAATTTATATTTTCCTCTGAGCTTTGTGCCTTAGAGACTTGATGGAGTTGATGATTTATTACTAAGATGAGGACATCTTCGGTCCTATGCTTTGTGCTTTTATGGACTTGTTGAAGATTTCATCTCAAAATTTAAAATTTATATTTTCCTCCTGTCCTGGCTTTGTGCAATAGCAGACTTGATGGAGTTGGTAAGATGAAAATGTCTTCGGTCCCGTGCTTTGTACTTTGACAGACTTGTTGAAGATTTCATCAGATTCGTATCTCGCCTCCTTTATCCCCGCTTCATGCCTTGACGATTTGATGGAGAAAGTCAATTATCTTGGAGATTTGTCGCGATATGAAATTACCTTCCCTAGCTTTCACTTTTGTGGGCTTCAGAAGGATACATGAAGCACCTTTCGAGCTTATGTTGGGTCAATGGTGAAGAGTCATCGCCCCGTGCTTTGCACATATAATGGACAGTTGATGACAAAACTCCCTTAGTTCAGCTTTTAGCTTTGTACTAACATTGGGATGGCTTCTTCGGTCCTCCGCTTTTTGCTTGATTGGACTTATCAAGAAGAATTTCCTTCGCCTTTTACTTTCTTTTGAGACTTATCAAGGAATTGAGATTTCACATTTGTATTTGATTCCAAACTCGACTTAGTGCCTTCTTGAGTAAAGATATCTTTTTTTTGTTGAAATTTTAAAAATGACCTTATGACCAATAGGAATGATTTCCCAGTCTGGGTCACTTGAACTCACCAAGTTGGAAAGATTTGGGGATTTGGATGCTTTGTCTTTGAACTAAATGAAGTAGGAGGATCCCTTGGCTACTACTTATGTATGAAAAGCAAGGATCATCACCACTCTACTTTATTTTGGCATGTTGAGTCCACCTTATACACCCATTTGAGATGGAATTTGAGCAACTAGTTTGTAAACTTAAAAAATTTTCTTGTCAGTAAGACTTTAAATTTGAGCATTTGAACATATAATTTTGAGTATGCATGTGGGGATCTTGGCACTAGGCATGATGTCAATCCCAAAGAGAAAGGGATGCTCCTTGTCTAACAAGAATGCCTGATACTTTACTATAAAAGTTAAAAATGCTGCCTAACAGGGGATTTTATTTTATTTTGGAAATACATTCTTGTGTTACAAGAGAATTTCCAATGAAAATTTTCATATGTGTTTAGCAATGAATACTTTCAAATGCAAGATTTGTCCAATCACACTTTCATGTGTTTTATTTCTTTAAATACCGATCATGATTGCGATTGGTCTTTCACCTTTGAAGTCAATGATAGCTCCCCATTGATATACCTTTTCAATAACGAAAGGTCCTTCCCAATTAGTTCAAATTTATCGCTAATTTTCATGAGGGATGATTGGTCTTCAGCACTGTGACCCTTCCTAAAAGCTGGAGGATCAGTATGATTGAATGCTTTGGACATCCTTGCCCGATAGACTTCTAGATTTTATTGAGCTTGGAGCCTAACCTCATCAAGCGCATCAAGCTCTTCCATTCGCAGATGAGCATTCTCATCTTGGGAAAGATTTTGTTGAATGGCTACTCGGAGTGAAAGTAGTTCAACTTCGAGTGGCAAAACTGCTTCAGTCCCAAACACTAGTGCATATGGGGTAGACTTTGTAGGAGTATTGTAAGTGGTGCGGTAACCCCATAACACTTCCATAAGTTTGGTATGCCACTCCCTTTTATTTCTTGTGAGAAATTTTTTAAGCAATTTGACTAGGTTTTATTAAAGGTCTCAGCCAAGCCATTTGCTCTCAAATTATAGATTGATGAATATCGCCAATCAATCTTATGTCGATCAACAAACTTATAAACTTTAGTGCTTTTGAAGGTCGAATCGTTCGAAATGATTCTGGTACACCAAATCTATAGATAATATTGGGTAAAGAAGTTGGTCACTGTCACCAGAACTTCTTTGAATGGGGAAGCTTCAACCCACTTGAGAAATAATCAATGCTAAGAAGTGACAAATGATGATCATTGTCCAATTACATCCCCCCAAAGACTCAAATGACCAAGATGTTATCGTTGGGTGTAACGAATTTGGGGGTTGATGAATTATGTTACCATGGACTGCATTCATGCATCGCATGATTGATACAATCTTTTACCATGACTACCAATAAGATCCATTCTTTTAATTTTGAAAGCCATTTTATGACCTGATTGGTGTGTGCCACAAAGTTCTTGATGGATTTCAACAATTGCTTTGTTGACTTCTTCTATTCCCAAACATATAGCCACATCTGCTCAAAGGATCTATGATACAGAGTATTTCCAACATAAGCATATAATCAAAGCATTTTCTCAAGTTGCAATACCATCGATTTATTACTGGCAATTTGTCTTCCTTGAAGTAGTCGCCGCCTTCCTTCTACTATAAGAATTTCATTATGTGGTTTTGCTTCCCGTGTTGGAGGCTTTCTTGAATGACATGAGGCTTGTCTTGTTGACTTTGAGAAGTAATTTAGGGAGTGTAAGGAGCAACATGAGTCGCACCGTGATTTATGTTTGATGACCCCTCTTCCAGATGGGGTTTTAAACTTAGTGGCTCGAGGACTCAACGAGTGCAAACACTAATTAGTATGTAGTCATCGTCGTCCATGCTCATCATTTCTTTAGCTAATTTAGCTAAGCAGTCTACTTTACTGTTCTTCACTTTGGAGACTCGAGTTAAAATGATATTTGAGATTTGCTTCATAAGATCAAGAACTCGTTTGTGATAGTAGGTCAATTCAAGCTTGTTGATTTTGTAAAAGCCCAACACTTGATTAATGACGAGTTGAGAATCGCCATAAATTTGCGATTCTGACTCCCATGGAAATGCTTCCTAAACCTACCACCAACGCTTCATATTCTCGCTTCGCTTGTTGGTTCGTGGTTAATTTATAAGAATGTCTCATTATGCCACCTTCGTGTGATCAAGATGAGACCGATGCCGACTCAAGCCTTTGGGAGATTTGAGGGTTGAGTGTATTTGATGGATGAAGAACAATCAAAATACAATTCTCACATTTGTTACTTTCTTTTTCATATATGTGCATGATTTGCTCATCGAAGAAGATCATTAGCGATAAATTCGGGGATGGGATGAGCAGCAAGAAAATCTGCTAGAATTTGTCTCTTCACTGCTTTCTAGGGAACATATGTAATATCAAATTGTAGAAGGACATCCCATCGCGCTGACACATCAACATTGGTCTTGTCATCAAGAACTTCGGGTCGATCCTTGAGATAAGGTAATTTTTTGAGATAACATGTAATGACGTAGCTTTTGAACAACAAAAATTAATGCGAAACAATACTTCTCAATTGGAGAATAACGTGCTTCCGCTCCTATTAGTCTTCTACTAATATAATACAGAGCATTTTCCTTTTTCTCTTCATTATGTTGCACCAATAAAGCACCTAGAGATTCCTCCAGTGCTGTTGTGTATAAGATGAGAGAATTTCCTGGGATTGGAGCTGCAAGAATGGGCGGATTCAACAGATATCTCTTGATACTATCGAAGGCCTCTTGACATTCTTCATCCCACTTGAAAGGAACATCTTTCTTCATTAGTTTTGCAAAAGGTCGATATCTGCTTGACATATTTGATATAAATCTTCTAATGAATGTAAAATATCTCTGTATGGAGCGGAGTTGACGAAGGCTCTTCGGGGAAGGCATTTCAACAATCACTTTTATTTTGTTGGGATCGATTTCAATCCCTACCGCATACAACATATCCAAGGAACTTTCAAGAGACTGCACAGAGATGATTCATCTTGAGGTCATATTTTCTGATTCTTTCAAAGACGATCCTTAAGTCACCAAGGTTATCTTTGCGATCTATACTCTTGACGACAAGGTCATCAACATAACACTCTACTTTTTGATGAATCAACTCATCAAAGATTTGTGTCATAACCCTTTGGTATGTAGCTCCAACATTCTTCAAGCTGAATGGCATGACTGTGTAGTAATATATGCCAATTGATGTCCTGAAGGAGGTATGTTTCTCATCTTCAGGGGCCATTTTGATCTGATTGTAACTCGATGATCCATCTATAAATGAAAACATGTCATGGTTTGAAGTGTTATCTACTAACAGTTCTGATACAGGGAGTGAAAAAGCATCATTTGGACATGCTTCATTTAAATCCTTGAAGTCGATCTGATCTGAATCGACCATTCTCTTCTTTTCACGGGATGATAACTATCCAGTCAGCATATTTTCTTCTTGAATGAAACCAGCTGCAATGAGCTTCTTGATTTCTGCAACTACCTGTTCTTCAACCTCCAATCTCATTCGCCTAGAGGCTTGCTTGATTGGTGCGGCATCTGACTTAATTGCTAATTTGTGAACCGCTATATCAGGAGATAATCTTGACATTTCAGCATATGTCCAAGCAAAGCAGTACCTAAATTCACAGAACAAGATTTTTAATTCTTCTACTTTATCTTCAGGAAGTAGAGCACTGATAAGCGTTGGGTGAGGATCCTCCTCAATTCCTAGATTAATTTCATTAAGTTCATCCATAGTAGCTGCCTACCTGCCATCTTCAAGCTCTTTAGGTGCCGGTCTAGCTTTATTTCTTCATCATTTGCAAGACTGACATTAAAAATATCATTCTCATCTTTATCATCATTCTCAACTTCTATTCATGTTATAGCATAACAAGTATATTACTGTGGACCATTGTGTTGGATAAAACCAAGGTCTTTAGTAGTGTGTTTATTTCTTCTACCAATAGTTTGAGAACCTTTTGAGTACCACATCATTTCAAAGAGCTTAGCCCTTTGTTTACTTGCTCCAGCATGGACCCCATGTTTGCGCATCAGATTTTGCATCCTTGGATAGTATTATTTTGGTATCTTTGTGGGCATAGCCTCTTCCTCTTCAGATAATTACATTACCCAATCAAGATCTTCTTCTTGACATCTCTCGGATTTATAAAATAGGCTTCCTGGCCCATGTTTTCCAGGGAGAGGAGGTACATAGAAGGTCACCAATTCCTCGACTTTGTGAGTTTCTCGAGGGGTGATTTCTTTAAAATGATGAGGAGGAACAGGAGTGACTACGAGTGTAGTCTCTGCTGCCGATGGATCTATGATTATTTTAAAATATGTGCATTGCACCTTTCCTTTAAAAATATATTCAAACTCATAATCACAGTCAAAATAATCTTCCTCAATCAGTGCCTTACTCGAAGATTAACATGGACCTTTAGAATTGAAAGGAACACATTCGTCTTCTTCTTCTGTATCACTGCCTAGATGAGGGGCAATATTATTAATTTTAGACTTGTTCTTTATATCACAAGGGATATTTAAAATAATCTCCTTTCCTTTAGTTGTTTTATTTTCACCCTTCTTTTTAACTTGTTCTTTTATGGGTTTTGAAGTAGATGCAGTATTTGCTAATTATTTTGGTAGCTTTGATTCCCTTAGAAGGAAGTAACTGGCATCTTGATAAATCTTCATTTCATGCACCACAAAAGGTTGCATGTCATCCATAATTTGGCATTCTTCCCCATCCTTTGTATATTTCATACATTGATGCAATGTAGATAGGACAATGCCATACTTACGAAGCCATGATCGACCCAGAAGAGCTCTGAACGAAGTATCTGCATCGATCACATGAAATTTGGCTTCTATGTAGAGATCTCTAAATTTAAGAGGAAGGACAAATGACCCAATGGTTCTTTGTTCCTTCTCATTGAAACCTTGAACCAGGACTTTATCTCATCCCATATATTGTACATCTAGAGATTGCCATCTGAGGGTTCTCAGGTTCGTAAGATTCCCGGAGGAACCGGGATCAATTAAGATCTGTGGTATCATAATTTCATCACTTTCAGCTATAACATATAGAGGACGATTGTGCTCTACAGTTCCAAGCATGAGATCTTCTTCTGAAAATGTGATAGCTAGAGGCTTTTGAACATGCAAGGTCTCTGTTAGACAGCGTTCAACAAAATATATTTCAAATTTCTCTGGCTCTCCGAGAGCTTCAATTAAGGTGTTACGGAGATCTTCCGACATCAGAAGTGCTTCATATACACTAAGCTGTGCCAGAATTTTCCTTATATGGGATAGAATATTGTAGTCGATCCCTTTAATTGGTGAAGACTTCTTATTTGAATCCTTAGGGATGACTCTTTCATTGATTTCAATTTCTTTCCCTTTATCTTTATTTATTGGCTCTTTTATCTATTGAGATGACAGCACTCCACCACTTCTCAACTGCACTTGAGCTACTTTCTTCACATCTAAATCTTGGATGACTTCGGTTGCTTTCGCCACGCCTTCGTTTAATGATAGGCTAGATTGAATCCGCCCAACTTTACATTCTTCATGTCTGCTGATGTAGTGAACTCTGATTCATCTTCGTTTGGGAAACAGAGTTCCTCTAAGCTGTTATCAGCTTCATGTATCATTAAGCAAGACTCAGTGGGAAGTTCTTCAGCTTCTTCCCTTGCTTCTTCATTTATCTGAAGATTATTAATGAATTCAGCAAGTGTGATGGGTCGTCTTGCTGGTTATGTATAATCATCCATATTATTGATGATCCTTTGTGTTACGCTGCACCCATCCATAGTAGTGGTAACATTTTGCACTACCGCCTTCTTCTTTTTCTTTGATTTATTCTTTCATTTGGCAGGCTTCTTGGTCTTTCCTTGCAATATTTGGCTAGGTTGTCTCTCATGAGATGAACTAGCCTTCCCATAACTTGGGTTTTGTCTTAACTCAACTATAGGCTCAAGTGATGATTTCCACTGAATACCTAGAACACATTCTAATCGTTTCAACATTTTTATAGTCTTTTTAGAGACTGCGACTTGCCACCCTTCATCATCGACCAGTTTCTCTTTGCCTTTATCTTTGTTTGATGGCACTAGATATAAGGTGATTACTTTTGTAGATTCTTTCTTCGGATACACTAATACACTGTCTAATAATGTGAATTCTCTATTTCTATACTTTTGCTCTAGCCAATCTTTGAATATGTTGCAATCTTCAATAAGATGGCTGAGCACCCGATGATACGGGCAATAATTATGAATATTTGCTTGTCCAGCCTCTTCAAGTCTTTTACACTCTAGTAACTAGAGACCTACTTTGAATGCATACTTAAACAATTTAGCCACACATTCCCTCTTAAAAGAATACTCTTTGTTTAGCTTATCTTTTAGGATTGGGGATATTGTGTCATTCACTCCTTTTGTTTTCTTTGGTCGCTCGCCTTCACTGAAGCGACCTCGAGGCACATCATTACCTCCCAGTATGAGCTTAGGTTATGGAGCAGGATTGAATGACTACTTTGGTCTTTCTTGATAAACATGTAGCCTTTCCTTGTCTACATTATAGACTAACCGCTTACCTGTATCCTTCTTGAATGATGTAAAATGTGTTTCACCCTTCTTCGGATCTGGAGCTTTTGCTCTTTTAGATTTATCTTGGTGGCTATCAGAACGTGATAAATTTAATTTTCCAAATTTGGTCACTCTATCAAGCAGCTCTTGAAATATGGTGATTGAAGCCATGCAAATATAAGGCACCATCTTGTCGTCAATGTTGCCCATCACTAATTGAATTGCATGCTCTTCTTCTAATTGTTGTTCATATTTCATACTCATATTTCGCCAACATGTGATATATCAGGTCACTGATTCATCTTTCTTCCTCTTCTCAAGGGCGAGATCAGCAATAATTATCTTTTTGACTGCGCTGGTGAATCTTTTAATGAACATGTTTTCAAGTTCGGCAAAAATCTTGACTGAGTCATTTGGCAACTCAGCATACCATTCAAAAGTAGTCGAAGTTAAATTACTGACGAATTGGCGAAATAATAATGCATCATTACCCCCTGTGTTACCACAGGATGCTTTGAACTAGGCTAGATGCTACTTAGGATTGCCATTTCTATCAAATAGATTAAATTTTGGCATTGAATATCTCTTCAGGTATGAAATTTGATCATACTTCGCGGGATATGGGTGACCTTTGCTCACCAATTTTTCTGCGTGCTCCACAGCTATAACAACTTTGATCTTCTCATTCAGGATGATATCAAGCTGAGAGGCTATCACGGCTTCAGATATACTTTATACATTTTGAGAAGCAGGTTGCCGAGCTGACTCATTTATTTCAACTCTCACTTCAGGCTCAATTTGGATTCTTGAAGCATGTGAGATCAGATTTATTGGAGGATTGTCATGGGCACTACTGGAGGCCTGCTGATTATTTGGAGGGATAGGAGTTGGACCTACCGTGATATTTCTTTGCATTAACTGCATCATTGCAGTCATCCGCATCATCATTTCTCTCATTTTTGTATTCAACTAAGCAATTTATTTATCTTTGGCTTTCATATGGCGCTGAATTTGTCTCTGTACCTCAGCCAAAGTGGTTGTATCTACAAAGATAGAATTTTCTTTCCTTTCCCCTTCTTCTTCTTGTTGTTCCTCTCTTGAAAAATCGGAGGATGTTTCCTCTATTTGAATATTTTGTTGTTCTTCAGGTTGAGGGGGAGGTACTGCTGTACGACGCCTATATTGGTATTGGCGCATACCATATGGCTCACCGACTTGTTGTACCATGTACATTATTTCAACAGTCATTGCATCCTCCTCTTTTCCTTCATTCCCTTGGATACGAATTTCTGATCAACGTCTCCAATGGACTTTTGATTCCAAATATGGAATCAAGACTTCTTCAATTAGAGGGCTTCGATCGAAGTTAACCTCCTCTTAATGGGGCGGAGTTGATTGATGACGGGATCTCCTGGAGGATTTTCCAAGGTGTCTACCGTCAAATTTTTTATCATCTAGGGCCCTCTTTTTAGGCTCCCATCATTGATAAATTTGAGTTGGGGAGGATCTCTGAGAATTCACACCAGATGTCATTCCGTGTCTTTGTTTTAAAGTAATTTCTTTTTGAGGCCTAGGCCTCCATATCTGCTTGCCTTTCCACCAGGACCTTTCGGCAGTGGATTCCTAGACACGTAGTCCAAGTGTCGCAGCCCGATGCTCACCGCACGGGACATAGATCTATTTGTGTCCTATCATTTGAATTATGGGACGAGGTCTCCTTGAAGGAGCAGTCATAGCATCCTTGATAACAGGACCCTGGTACCTTCTTTTCATCAATCCTCTCTCCTTGGCAACTTGGAGAACCCGATGCACTCGTGCAGATATAGTTTCGGGCTTCCTCGCAAGAGGAGCTAGAACTTGACGCTGTCAGGTCCAGAAGAACTGCTTAGGTTGACCAATAGAGCTATTCCGTTTAACCCACTTAAGGTTATCAAATTGATTGTGGGTGGGAACACTCACTGCTGGTTCCACAATTGGTTGTGCAGCTGGCTGCATAGGCAATAAGTGTTGAGCACGCAGCTCAAGACTTCTTTTTCTTCGTTGCCTTTGGCTAAGCTTGCTTCCAGATGAAGAAGCTTTGGCATCGTGCCTCCCCGGGGCAAAGAGTTCAGCTGGCAGGATTGCATTATTCTGAGGGACTAAAGAGATAGTCCACCCAGTAACAACCCTCTTCATGATTGGTGTCTCCGAGCGACCAAGCCTCTCGAAGACTGATGGTTTCTTTTGAAGTGACCCAATAGCAGTAGGGGTCACGACTTTAGCGAGCCTTTTTAGGGATTGTTGCACATAGCATGCAGGACTAGTTTGGACTTCAGTAAGTTGAGGCCTAGCAACTTGCTCATTCAAGATGGCTTGAAAACCCATGCTACCAAACTAGATGGTAGCTCCAGTGCTTCCAGCATTGATGATGGCATTAGCTAAACGGATGTTGACGTCATTGCCGAGAGTAACAATGACAGCTGGTTTATGTAATGTCATTCTAGAAGTTTAAAGGTAAAAATTAGCAATTGAAAATAGGAATGCTATCACCCTTCTTCCAAAAATATGAGTACAATAAGATAGAACATACTAAACACATGCACTAAATAAAATCTCAAATGGCTTAAGACTTTATTTAGAAACTTTAAAATTTTCAATTTTGACTTATCATTTTAATAATATTATTATTATTATTTTATCATTTCATTTTTTTATATTCCACTGCAATTATAACTTAGATTTGACTAACCAAAGATGGAAAGAGAAACCTTTCCCCAGCGGAGTCGCCAGAAATCTGTGAGATCTGAAAATTCATCGCTGACCTCTTTTAGAAAAGAAAAGCGTTGTTTTGGTGTCGGTGAATATTTCAAAAGGCAGATGAATAGTAGATAAGACACTACCCAGAGATTTTGTTCTCATTTGTTGAGAACTTTTTATATCTGGTTCTAGGTTTCATAGCAAGCCCAATAATTACCCTCCCAATCGAGAGAGCACTTTCGATTAAGAGTCAATGAATCGTTAAATAACGAATATATAATTCGTGGTGGAGTTTAGAATTTTGAAATTTATTATTATTTTATTTAAAACTTTTATGGGGAACGATGGCCGATCTAGATCCCATGGTTAGTCATCCCATTTCTCCTCAGTCGCTTAGTCGAGATGAGGTAGTCGACCCAACCCAAGGATCTTTGTCGACACATGGGTTATATCATCAAGGTGTCCTTGTAAATGGGGTGGAGTTTATCTAAGGGACAAATATAAGTCAACCTTAACACATCTTTTGTCCAACCAAATACATTCTATTTCATTTCAAAGAGCAAAGTTGGGAACATACGGTGCGTGCGCCATAATTTGGTGTCATATCGTGAATCACCCGTGAGGGCTCGTCGTCAGTCATTTATGTGGTACCATTTCACGGCAAAATCACCCGAGGGCACGCCACATCCCCGACTTTATTTGAGTGTGAAGATATTTATGTATTTGATTTGACATTGGCTCTTTGTGAACAAAATTTTTTTTAATTTGTCAACCCAAGACAAACAGTTGCGGAGGGGTGGATTGATTTATTTTAGTTTAAATTTAAATGATTCATTTCATTTTTATTTATATTTTATTATTTTATTTGAATTTTGATCATTTTATGATTGATTTATATTTGAATATATGATCATTTATCATTAAAATTTTAATTATAATTTCTCTTCTCGATCATAGGACTAATATCAATTAATAGACCTTGTATACTCTGCCTGATTTTCTACAGATAATCGGGTCTAAATTCATTGTCTCAAGAAGTATAATACTTCAAACCTTGTCCACTCTAGCTTGAACATAGAGGATCGGGTTTGAGACTTTTTTTTTTAAGAGTTTGAATTTCATAAGCTTTGCCAATTGATTCATATCTTATAATTATATGACAGAATTAGCTTCTCATATATTATTAATTTGAAATTCTTATAATATCAAATTTTTAGGTTTTGTTAACCCGGACCCGATCCTAAGACCAAATCGGGATGTGTAGTATATATTCTTTCATTTCATTTGATTGCTTGCATATGTCTATTTGAGCATTTAAGCTATTGAATACTTCAACATGCATACAAGTATATGTTCTTTGTAAAATATTGTATGAACATGTGAATGTCTAAGTTGAAGTAGTTGAATTTGATATGATGTAATGCAAGCATGAGTTTTGGTATGGGATTTTTAGGTTTTGTTAACCCGGATCCGGTCCGAAGACCAAACTGGAAAAATAGACCTTGTCAATTTTGACTATCTTCTTGTAGAGGATCATATCTAAACTAATTATTTCAAGATCTATTGTTCTCCAAACCTTGTCAACTCTTGATTGAACATAGAGGATTAGGATTGAGACTTTTCTTCTTGAGATCTTGAACTTGAGAGAATACATTAACAATAATATCGATATATTTATCTTTTGTCATTCTATGATAGAATTAGCTTTTAAGATTTATAATAATATCATTAAATTTTTAGGTTTTGTTAACCAGGACCCGATCCTAAGACCAAATCGGGATGTGTAGATCTGTTCTATCGAATATGAATTTAACTATTTCAAATGTTTATCATAGATCAAGTAGAATCTGTTCTATAAGATAATAAGATATGAGTTGACTCTTTCAACTATTTATCATGAGTCAAGTATAGATTTATCTATGAGATATGCATCGACTTTTTTATTTACTTGCATGTCTCAAGTGAGAGTTTGTTCTTATAAGAATGTGGATACACATTATAAACTAAGTGATTATTTGTTATAAATGATATAAACTTGGTTCTTTCAACCACTTATCATAGATCAAGCATGTATATGTTCTTTAATAAATCAAGCATGCATTTTATAGAGTATGAATTTGATTCTTTCAAGTATTTGCATGAATCAAATGGTTAAGCAAAAAAAATATTGATTCATAAAGTCATAGATTTCATTTAACTTGCATATTAAAGGCATTTAAATTGAATAGAATGAGACAACACTTTGAATATGCACACTGAATCATTTCGCTTAAGCATTTTAGCATGAATCCCTTGCCATTTATTTCCTAAATGATATATATCATGCACTTATATCTCCCCATACATTGAGTGTGATATTTTCATTTCTCACCCATTCATATAGCATAATCACCACTTAGGCAATATGAATTTGAACTTTAAATAAGTAATTACCATATGCTATGAAAATTCAAGTAATAACTAAACTAAGCATGAGTAAGTATATTGAAATTGTCATATAGAATGATGAATGAGCTAAGCTTGAATAAACATATGCACATACCTTCCTTTTCAAACACTTATGAATTTTTATACATTTTTGTTTACCAAAATTTTTGACATCCTCATCCCCATGGGTACTTAGAAGCCTTCCAACCATGCCAAGAAAGGCGTGTATGGTAGGTGTCGTGAGACACCGCGATCGAAAATTTATTTGCCCACCACACCAAGAAAGGCGTGCATGGGTTAGCACAACATAACATTTTCTTGCCATGTTGGAGAAACGTGAATAGGTACTTATATAGCAACAAATTTCTCTGCCATATTGGAGAAACATGAGCAGGTTCTTATTGCAAGTTTCTCTACCATGTTGGAGAAACATTAGTAGGTACTTATAACAAGTTTTCCTGCCATGTTGGAGAAACATGAGCAGGTACTTATATAGCAACAAATTTTTCTGCCATGTTGGAGAAACATGTGCAGGTACTTATAAAAAATTTTCCTACCATGTTGGAGAAACATGAGTGGATACTTATATCAAGTTTTTCTGTCATATTGGAGAAACATGTGCAGGTACTTATAGCAAATTTTTCTACCATGTTGAAGAAACATGAGTAGGTACTTATATCAAGTTTTCCTATCATATTAGAGAAACATGAGCAGGTACTTATAGCAAATTTTGTTGTCATGTTGGAGAAATATGAGCAGGTACTTATAGCAACAAATTTCTCTGTCATGTTGGAAAAATATGTGCATGTACTTATCATAGGTTTTCTCATCATATTGGAGAAATGTGAATGGGTACTTATAACATAGAGCAATAAATTTGCATTCACATGTATATAAAATTAAAGTATAATTGATACCCCCTTGCCATAACATCATTTTTATCGTCATTTCACTTTAATTTTACATTTGAAATATGCAATAGCAAGACATAACTTAAATTTGAAATTTCATATTTCAGATTCATATTTCATTTGCCGCTAATAAGATATCAAGTGAAATAGCAAGTATGCGTGTAAGGACTTCAAAAGCCAATCATTCTCTTCATTTCTCTTCCTCATTAGCAACTAATGCAAGGAAGTCAAATGCTAAGCTCATATATACAACATGAAATTTCAAGTTGAGCTAAAACAATTGCTTGTAAGGCAAACTGCAACCCCCATAGGACAAGCAACCATATTAGGTTTTGCCAAATGCAACAATCTGAAATTTTACTTTAGCTAAATATTCATTTGCATAATTATAAGTAACCAAATGATAGAAAGAGATGAGGACAAGGCAAGCAATTGCATTAGACTGCTCATCTTACATTTTGAAACTTATAACTTTAGCTAAATGACTATTTGCATGTTGTCTTTAAATATAAATTTGAGTTATAAGCAATAAGAACAAATTTCCTTTGAAGACATCCACCTTTAACATGTGTAAGAGGAAGAAGAGTTTGCATTCCCTTCTCTTCTCTTTTTTTTAGCACATGCCTAGCTTTTAGATTTAGAGAGAGGCTTGCATATTAATCAAGACCTAAATGAAGCTAACCAATCGTGCATACATGTTTAATTTGTTAGGAGTAGAGTCGCAACACCCAAGGTCCTCTTTCCTTTCTTTTTTTTTTATATTTCAGATTTTTACAGAAACATGTAGGAAAGATTACATAAGTATTCTCAAAATTGAAGTGTACAAGATAGAGAGACTTCCTAATAAGTAGGATTAGAAGCACAACACCCAAGGCCCCCTTTCTTTTTCCTGTTTCAGATTTCTATTGAAGCATGTAGGAAAGATTCTACAAGTATTCTCCCTCTCAAAACATCAAAACTGAAGTGTACAAGATAAAGAGGAACTTGTTGATAGGTTAGGATTAGAACCGGAACTCCCGACCCCCCCTTTCTTTTTTCATTTAAGGTTTTTATTGAAGCATGCAAAAGAGACATGACATGCATTATATCCCCCATCGAGAATTGATTTAGGCAAGATAATAAGAATGAAACCCATAAAGGAAAGCAAACAACATGAGATTGGTATCATGCATGCTTAGACCAACTTTCCATAGGTAATGAAGAAATTCAGCAAGTATTACTTCCTCTAAATGATAAGAACATAAGATTATGGATAATAAATATTTGTATCTAGCTTAGGAATTCCATTTTTTACCCTATGCAGAAATCATTTTCAACAAGATAAAAGCATAGATATCCATAGGGAGTAAGAAGAAACAAGATGAAATTGGGCCATGCATCATCCCAAAACAACCCTTCTCAAAACTTATTTTGGAATTTTAGATTTTATTTTCCATAGGTAAGAAGGAAAATTTCAGCAAGCATTACTTCCTCCAAATGATAAGAACAAAGGATTAAGGATAAGAAATATTTGCATCTAGCTTAGGAATTCCATTTTTTACCCCATGTAGAGATCATTTTCAGCAAGATAAAAGCATAGATATCCATAGGTAATAGAAAGTAAAATGAAATTTGGGCCATACATCATCCCAATGCATTTTCAACAAGATAAACACCATAAAATCCATAGATAATAGGAAGTAAAATGAGATTTAGGCCATACATCATCCCAAATCTCCAAAGGAAACCCTTAACATCATTTCAACCAAAGAAAGAAATCATCCACCTCATTTTATCACAAGAAATGAAGTCGGTATGTAAAAATAAGCTTAGGGTTGAAAGGAAACAACTCCTCGGTTGCAGAAGGAAGAAGGAAAGGGGTTCATAGGCTCCTGGGGCGGACGAAAGAGGGGAAGAACTGCACGTGGAGTCTTCAGCCGAGAGCAGGAAATGAGGAAGGGAGAATCACGAGAGAGGGAATGTTAAGAGCAGCAGAGAGGAGGAATATCGTGAGAGGCAGAAAAGGAGAGTCTGAAGGGATGAGCATTTAGACCGCTTTTTGATTAGCGTTTAATAGGATTAGCGTTGTTTATTTTTAGTGGGTAAATGGGCTTTAGGATAAGGATTAGGAAAAGTGAGGGATTAGACAGCCGTTAATTACTTTAGTTACTCATTAATATCATTTTGCATCGATTATGCGAAATTTATTTTATGCAACAAACCCTAACAATATGAGTGTTAATTTTAGGTGTTTTTATTGTGCTGAACGTAATGTCACAATTGATTTTGCAATCGGAGGTCGTTCGGATGTCATCGGGGCTTCCCGACTTCGATATGTGCGTAATTTCATTAAAAGTTGATTTTAATCATTTGATCGATTGTTAATTGATTTGATATTTTTTATTTAATTAATTTTAGTATTTTTGACATATTAAGAAGCCAAATTGTCGAATTAAAGTATTTTAGATCGATTCTGATCGCGATTAGGGCATTTTAACCTCTAATCCATTTAATGAATTTCAAGTGGTATATAGTTGTAGGTCAACAATAACATCACGTGTATCATCTTGCTTCGCTCTTGAATAGGGAGGGTCTTCATTCTTGCATGATAGAGGAATCCTTAACCTTTGAGGACATTCCTTATAGTGGAGAACATATCCTCTCATTGATTTATCACATAATCTAATTTCATGATGCATTTAGGCACAATTATCTCAAACCTTTGTCCAAATGACTGTGTCAAAATGATATAAAAAAATTGTAAATTTTTCATTAGTCTAAGTCCTGATTTTATGCCAATCATGATCTAGTCTCTTTGGGAGTGAGTCTAGAACTCTAATTTCTTTCATAATTAAATCACAATTGAGCTATCTTACGCTTACATAAGGCCGACCTACATGATTTTGATGAGTAAAAGGTGTGAGCTTTATCCTACCTTGTTAAATGCCTCCATCATCAGTGGAGTTCATTCCTTACATAATTAGGGCTAGAGAATCTCAATTATTAATAGGATATTTTGCTTGATTAGACTTGATTTGTTATTTAGCTATTTGTTTTGATTAGATAGTTATTTGAATTTTGTATTCAAGATATTAATCAATGAGATCCCCAAATAGTTGAATTTGATATAATATTAAATATTAATTGATTAGATCATTATAATTTCAATTTTAAATTTGATTTAAGATGAGAATGTTTTTAAATTTATGTTTAATTTATGTTAATATTATTAGTTCTATTTATCTAGCGCATTACGTAGTTTTAATGAAACTTCTACATTTAACATTTTCTTAAATATTAATATTCATATAACTATTTTATACATTTTTATTTTGTAGAGTTAATGCATAATACCTATCATGAACTTAGTATGAAAATCAATTTTCTATTTGCACAACTAAACATAATGGTTTGGATAATTATATCATTCATTAAATTATATTTGATTGTACCTTAAAGATGTAACACCTTAACCATTGGTATCCTTAAAAGATAATAAAGCTCTATTTATACAACTTTATATATTATGATTTGATGGTTTTTGATTATTGTCATTAGGATTTGTAAAATCCTCTAATAGAATTTGAGAGCTACAATTTATTAATGTATCTAATGGTGATAATGAAACTAGGAGTTTGAAGCAAAGAGCCCTACAATTTTTTTTGATGAAGATGATAGCAAACCTTCAACAACAAAATTGATTTAAGGGGGATGGAGAAGCAAGGTCACTTAGTGACTGTTTAAGATTAGTTATTATTATTATTTTTTTAATTTATTTTATTTATTTATATTTTGATTTAAATTAAAATATATTTAATAGAAATAATTATTTTTAGAAATACTAAAAGCATTCAAAAATAGTTAAGTAATTGTAAAACTAATGAGATTTATTTTTTAAAACAAAAAAAAAAATGAAAACACTTAAGAAATAAATTAAACAAATATATTTTTAAAAATAATTTAAAAATAAATTAACATAAATATAAAATAAAATTGATCTCAAATAAACCCTTATCATATGGCTTTTGCCCTCCCTTAGGTACTCTTTTATAGCCAATAAGATTATTGTGTGACTTAAATGCATTTAATTTATAACTCCAATAATTTGAATACATTTTTAAAATAAGAAGATTTTTAAGTACATCTTGGAGATGATTAGATTAAAACCATATTCTAACAAACTTATAATTGAATTAACAAAACTCTATTTTGCTTGATGATTATTGTCTCAAATAAATACATTTGTTGCGTCTTTAGAAAATCACGGGAATAATAATAAAATTTACGCGCTTTGTTGCAATTCAACACACACGATGTTTGAGGAATTACTAAGAAAACTCCAGAATTTTTACATGAAAAAACCTCGAAAAGAAGGAAAAAATCACGGGGCCTAGCCCAGTAAAAATCTTCCACTATGTATCTGTTTCAGAGTACAAAATTTCCCTGATAATAGGATTACAAAATTGTATGAGAAGAGGCGTGGGAATCGTAATCATACAACAATAGCTATATAGTCACGTTCAGGTTGTGACAGTTACTAGTGGTAGTAGAAGATGGTGAGCAGGGTCGGCGATGATGAAGTCGTCATGGATAGCCGTGAAGATGGCCGGCGATAGTTGGCGGCGATGACCGACGATGTTGGTCGGTGGCGGTGACCGGTGTCGGTGGTTGGCGATGATGACTGACGATGATGGTCGATGGCGACGGTGGTTGGCGGTGATGACTGGCGATGGAGATTGCCGATGATGAGGATCGGTGGTGGCGGTGGCACGGCGGCACGGTGATTCGCCAACGAGGTGGTTGGCGACCATCGAAAGTGGTAAAGACATTATCTTGGAGGATTTTCAAGCTTTAGAGCTCTCTTCTCTCTTTTGCTCGCGCCTCTTCTCATGTGAAGAATAAGAGACTATTTATAGATTAGAGGAGTGACATTTCTGTAGATACATGCAAAATCTGAACCACTCCACTCCATCGGACGTCTCAAAATGATTCCTTTGATCATTTGAAGTATTTTAAGCATTTGAATGCTCAAATGAAGTCAGAATTATGAGATCTTGGGCTTGTTAAATCTGGTTTGTCAAGACGCTCGATTTAACTATAAACACTCCATGTTTTAGGGATTTAACTGATATCCCAAAGTTTCCAATGATATTTTAATTATTTGATCTCGGCTAGTTTCAACTTAGGATCAACTTACTTTTGACATCAAGATTCGTGCTTTGACTAGTAGTATTTTAAGTGTCATATCAGTTACCTCCCTATTTTTGGGTGACATTATCTCAATCATCCAAAAATATATAAGCCAAATACTTGAAAATAACAAATACTTCAATTAAAATAGGCGGGTCCTCTAATCATACATTTTGAGAGAACAGATCTTCATGAGAGAATAAGATTATGATCACGCGAGCAGTGCGTGGTCACCGGATATGTATGGTATGCCGCAAGGTTTGGTCATGGAACCATCCCATATGAGCACTTGCGCCCGTAGCAGCATTCGCGCAGTCGCGGCAGCAATCGCCCAAGCAGTAGCGAGGGCGAGAGTGGCGCTTACACAGCGCCCGGCGTCAATCGCGGATGAGTTTTTTGTCCATTTTTGTCCATTTTTCGTAGTTTTTCGTAGTTTTTATCCATTTTTCTTGGATTTTTACCTTTTTGCCCCTATAGGGGTTTATAAAAATCCCCCTAGGGCTAAGAGAGAAGGCACGCACCTCATATGCTCGAGTGTTCCCCTTCTCCTTAAGAGAAGGTCGTTTGGAGGCGATCAACAGCCGTGGTACATACGACGAAGTTGCGATTTTCCGTCGAAAGAGGTGTCAACCGTCCGTCGGTTCTGGAGGTGATCAAGGCACTGACGAGGCAGCTTTTCCCTCAAAAGAGGTATCAACCATCCTCGTTGGACCGATCGGGTTCGGAGGTGATCAAGGCCCGTGGTACATACAGCGAGGTTGCGATTTTCCCTCAAAAGAGGCGTCAACCGTACTCATCGGACAACCGACCGAGTTCGGAGGCGATCAAGGCCCGTAGTTCATACGGCGAGACTCTAGTTCTCCCTCGAAAGAGGCATCAACTGTCCTCGTCGGATAGACCGGGTTCGGAGGCGATGAAGGCCCGTAGTTCATACGGTGAGGCTCTAATGACCGGCAACGGTGATTGGCGATGATGACCAACGACGGTGGTTAATAATGATAATGGTCAAAGGTGGTGACCGGCGGAGATGGCCGATGATAGTCAGCGGCAATGGCCGGCGACGGTAGTGGTTGGCGGCTGACGACAGTGGTTAGCGGCCGACGGGGGTGGTCGGCAGCGGCAACTGGCGACAGTAGTCGGCAGATGACCGGCGATGACGGTGGTGACCAGCGGAGATAATATGTCAGCAGCGGACCAGCATGACCTGGCGCCGACGTGGCACCATGATAGTAATCGTCAGTAATAGCGCATGTAATCGTGATAACGCGATGATTGATCAGTGGGAGATCGGTGATAGTTAGCGATAACCGGCGATAATGACCAGTGGTGGTGACAGCAGGTATTCAACGATAGTGATATGAGGAAGCGGCTAGCAGCAGCTCTACCGCGTGGTCGCGATGATGATATGTTGATGATGAAGATGATCGATGGTGGTGACCAGGCGTGGTGGTGGTTGGATTGTGACCAATGATGGTCAGCCAGAGGTGACGGTGATGGGCTGGCGGGGCCGGTGGTGGTGGTCGACGATGACAGCGGTGGTTGGCGGTGGCAGTGGTCGACCGTCCAGTGGACGATTATGCTTGGAATATCTTCAAGCCTTAGAGCTCTCTCTTCTCTTTTGCTCCGGCCCCTCCTCATGTGAAGAATGATGAGTTATTTATAGATTAGAGGTGCCAACTGTCCTCGTCGAACCGACTGGGTTTGGAGGCGATCAAGACCACAGTAGTTCATGCGAGCTCCGCTTTTCTCGAGAGAGGTCTTGTCTCGTCGGACCGGCGGTTTATAGATTTCAAGACCGGTAGTTGGCGGGATTTTCTCTCGAGAAAATCGTTGGACGAGGTTCGGCAATCAAAACCCGTAGTTCATCGCAGGCTCCAGTTTCCCTCGAGGCGTCAACTCGCCTGACCGAGTTTATGCGATCAAGACCGTAGTTTATATGGCGATTCCGCTTTTCTATCGAGAGGCGTCGCCTTTGTGACCCACCGAATTTGGAGGCGACCATGTCCTGTATTTTATAGAAAATTAATTTTCTTGAAACTCTAATAGTTGACAACTGTTAAGGTACTGGGGAAGCATTGATTATGAACCATTGCTCAAAAAACTCAAAAGTACTGGTAGATAATTTCATAGCGTAATTATTCATGATGTTACTTAATGCTATTGACTTGTATAGAATGAGTAATCAATCCGAGGCTTTTTCGAGGTTGTTTGTCAAATTGTTACATGATGACATTAACCTGTATGAAATAAGTCAAATCGAATCCACTCCGAATTTTTGACTCATTCAAGATTATTTGTCAAAGTGTTACTTAATGACATTAACATGTATGAAAGAGGTTGAATCATCTGGATTTTTTGTCAGGTTGTTTGTCAAAGTATTACTTGATGGCGTTAACGTATGGAAGAGGTTGAATCGAATCCGCCAAAAATTTTTGACCCATCCGAGGTTATTTGTCAAAGTATTATTTAATGACGCGTTAACTCATGGAAGAGGTCGAATCAAATTAATTCGTATTTTGACCCATCCGAGGTTGTTTGTCAAAGTATTACTTGATGATAGTAACCTGTATGGAAGAGGTTGAATTGAATCTGCTAAAAAATTTTGACTCATCCGAGATTGTTTATCAAAATATTACTTGATGACAACAACTTGTATGGAAGAGGTTGAATTGAATCCGCTGAGAATTTTTGACCCATCCTAGGTTGTTTGTCAAAGTGTTACTTGATGACATTAACCTATATGGAAGAGGTTGAATCGAATCCGCTAAGGATTTTTGACCCATCCGAGGTTGTTTGTCAGAGTGTTACTCAATGATGTTAACCTGTATGGAAGAGGTCGAATTGAATCCGCTGAGGATTTCTGACCCATTCGAGGTTGTTTGTCAGAGTGTTCATGACGCGTTAACTTTTATGGAAGAGGTCGAATTGAAGCTGCTGAGGATTTTTGACCTATCTGACGTTGTTTGTCAGAGTGTTACTCGATGACGTTAACCTGGATGGAAGAAGTCGAATTGAATCCGCTGAGGATTTTTGACCTATCCGAGGTTGTTTGTTAGAGTGTTACTCGATGATATTAATCTGTGTGGAGTAGGTATAATCGAAACCACGAAGTTTTGACCTATTTAAGGTTATTTGTTAGAGTCTTCACTCGATGACGTTAACCTGTGTGAAAGGGGTCAAATTAAAACATTTGTTTGAGCTTGTAGCCAAAGTTACTTCTTGACCTTTACTTTTTTCATTAGTATTACTGACTTGTTTCTCGAACTGATAATCAATTAGATATCCAGAATATTGATTTGAATAATATTTTGAGATTAAGAGTTTCCCCCTAGTCTCCAACAAAAGCTGAAGGATCAAAGTTTGATGAATCTTCATTCTTCATATGTTCCTCGAGTAAGATTTTCTTCACCATATGTGGTGTTATTCTAAACATAAAGTCGATTGTCAACCATTGAAGATGTAAAGGGAATGTTCTCAGACGCTAACTGCGCTAGAGAACCAGCATCAGAATAAAAGTTTACACCTTAGCCTTGTTGTGAAATCCAACACACACACAGATATTTGAACAATGAACAAGAGACTCCAGGATTTTTACGTGAAAAAACCCCAGAAAGAGGGGAAAAAAATCACGGGCCCTAGTTCAGCAAAAAATTTCCATTATATATATGTTTCAGAGTATATAGTTTTCCCGATACGGGATTACAAAATTGTATATGAGAAAGCCTGATAATGGGAATCCCAAAATCGTGCTGTAGTATCTGGCGGTGAAGCTATACTGATTGTTGGTGGTAGTGGTGATGGTGAACAATGGGTTAGGCGATGGTGATGGCAAGCGAAGATGGTCGGCAACGATGTACGGTGGTAGTCGGTGATGGTGACCGATGATCGTGGTCAATGACGATGATGATCGATTGCGGTGGTTGATGGGGGCAGCCAGCGATGGTTGGCGGTGGCGGCTACCGGCGACGGTGATGATCCACGACAGTGGCTGATGACGATGATGATCGATGGTGGTGGCCGACGGCGGTGATGTCCGACGATGGTAGTGGCCGACGGAAGCGGCGGCGGTGGTTAGCGGCGGTGACCAATGGCGGTGGTCGACGGCGGTGACCGGCGATGGTGGTTGGCGATGGCCACCACCATCGATCATCGTCGTCATCAACCATCGTTATCGGTCATCCGACCCGGCGTCGGGCCGCCGTCATGCCGGCCGCCACCACCAACCATCGCTGGCCCCCGCCATCAACCACCACCATCGATCATGATCGTCATCGACCACCACCATCGGTCACCACCACTGACTACCATCGGCCATCGTTGTCGTCCATCTTTGCGGGTCATCACCATCGCGCCGTTGTTTATCTTATCACCATCACCAATTGTTATAGTCTAACCCATGCTAAAGTGTTCCATATAGGTAAGACGTCAAATAATGTTTTAACTAATATCTAGGATAGGCCAAATGGTCCTTTGTGGACTTCCCACGACCTCTTTCATACAGGTTAACGTCATCGGGTAACACTCTGACAAACAACCTCGAATAGGTCAAAAATTCTCAGCAGATTCAATTCGACCTCTTCCATATAGGTTAACGTCATCAAGTAACACTTTGAGAAACAACATCGGATGGGTCAAAAATCCTCAGCGGATTCAATTCGACCTCTTCCATACAGGTTAACGTCATCAAGTAACACTTCGACAAACAACCTCGGATGGGTCAAAAATTCTCAGGGGATTCAATTCAACCTCTTCTATTCATGTTAACGTCATCGGATAACACTCTGACAAACAACTTTGGATGGGTCAAAAATCCTCAGCGGATTCAATTCGACCTCTTCCATACAGGTTAACGTCATCAAGTAACACTTCGACAAACAACCTCGGATGGGTCAAAATCTGGCGGATTCAATTTGACCTCTTCCATACAGTTAACGTCATCGGTAACACTCGACAAACAATCTCGAGATGGGTCAAAATTCTCAGCGGATTGATTGACCTCTTGTGCGGGTTAATGTCAGTAACACTTTGACAAACAACCTCGATGGGTCAAAATCATCGGCCGATTCTACCCCCTCATGCAAGTTAACGGCGTAGTGACATCATGGAGAATGATACTTTGAGATTATCTATCGGACATTACGAGTTGCTCGAATAGCGGTTCTAATTAACGCTTCCCGCCATCTTGGCGGTTATCAATTGAGAACCATCCATTGAAGTTTCAAAATCAATTTCATGAAAAAAGTAGGAACTACGGATCATGGTAGGTCATCGCGTCTACGCGTCGATTCGCCATCATTGACTCATTCGCCCGGTTATTATTTGCCAGGCAACCCGTCGGTATCGACCTCCGCACCACCGTCGGCCGCCATCGGTCATCACCATCCGCGATCATCGCCGGCATCTCCGTGATCCGCTATGTCGTCGTTGGTCATCCCCGCCATTCTGGTCGCCGATTGCGGATTCGCAGGCCACCCCGTCGGTACCAACCATGGCGGCGGCAGATGCATTCGCCCCTACCATTGGCGGTCATCACCATTGACCATCGTCGCCATCTCCGGCCTACCACCAGTTGTCATTATTAACCGTCGTCGGTCATCATCGCCACCATTGTCGGTCGTGAGTCCAGAGTATAAACCTACGGCCTTGATCACCTCGACTGGTCGACGGCGCGGTTCGCTTCTTCGAGGGAAAGCTTCGCCATATGTACCCGCGCGATTGCCTCCGAACTGGGTCGGCGAGACGGTTGATGCCTCTTTCGAGGGAAAACCGCAGCCTCGTCGTATGTACCATGGGCCTTGATCGCCTCCCAACCCAGTCGGTCTGACGCGGACGGTTAACACCTGTTTCGAGGGAAAATCGCAACCTCGCCGTATGTACCATGGGACTTGATCGCCTCCGAACGATCTTCTCTTAAGGAGAAGGGGAACACTCGAGCATATGAGGAGTGTGCCTTCTCCTTTAGTCCTAGGGGGATTTTTATAGACCCCTTATAGCGATAAAAAGGTAAAAAATCCAAGAAAAACGGCTTTAAACCACGAAAAACGGACAAAACCCTCATCTAAGACGGTTTTCGCCAGCGTTGCCAGCGGCTCGGCCTTCGCCCTTCCTTCGTCGCCAGCTTCCTTCAGCGCGCCGATAACTGCGCTCTCCCAGTACGGCCATCTGGCGTGCTGCGTGCCATAGCGTGGTGCAGGCGCCTGGCGCTATAAATGTTGGATGGGTCCATGACCACGAAACCTTCTAGCGCGTACCGTGCTACATTCGCGACCGCGCTTTTGATCATAATCTTGTGCTCTCATGAATATCTGTTCTTTCAAAATGTATGATTGGTGGACCCACAAATTTCATTGAAGAATTTGCTATTTTCAAGTATTTGGCGTATATATTTTTGGATGATTGAGATAATGTCATCCAAAAATAGGGAAGATATGACACTTAAAATATTACTAGTGAGCGAATCTTGATGTAAAGCAAGTTGATCCTAAGTTGAAACTAGCCGAGATCAAGCACTTAAAATATCATTGGAAACTTTGGAATATCAGTTAAATCCCTAAAACATAGAGTGTTTATAGTCAAATTGAGCGTCTTGACGAGCCAAATCTAACAAGCCCAAGATCTCATAATTTTGACTTCATTTGAGCATTCAAATGCTTAAAATACATCAAATGATCAAATGAATCATTTTGAGCCGTCCGATGGAGTGGAGTGGTTCGTATTTTGCATGTATTTATTGAAACACCACTCCTCTAATATATAAATAGCCCCTCATGCTTCACATGAGGAGATGCCCGAGCAAAAGAGAGAAGAGAGCTCTAAAGCTTGAAAATCCTCCAAGCATAATCGTGCCACCACTCGACGGTCACCGACCACCTCCATGGTCCGATCCATGCCGGCCAGCCGTCGGCCGCCATGCATCGTCGGTCGCCATCGTCTTCGCCATCGTTAATCTCCATCGCCGTCATCAGCCACTGTCATGACCACCATTGCCATCAACCATCGTGGGCCTCATCGCCGCCACGACCACCATCATCATCATCACGCCGTTTCTTTATCGCTACTTTTTTCGTTTTGCTTTTCACATATTCTACTACCCCCATTCGCACGAGCGTGACTATATAGTTGTTGTTGTTGTCTGATTCTAATATTCTCATTGTCAGCCCTTCTCATATACAATTCTATAATCCTGTTATCGGAGAAATTTTGTACTCTGAAATAGATACATAGTGGAAGATTTTTTTCTAGGCAGTGTGATTTTCTCTCTTTTCGAGATTTTTTTCGTAAAAATTCTAGAGTTTTTAATAATTCCTCAAACATCCTGTATTACTTGGATTCGCAAAGCTAAGGTGCAAATTTTTATTATACCGCAACTGATTTTCTAGCACGCAACAACATTATATTATTTTTTATGATTTTTTAATTTTTCTATTTTTTTCTATTTGAATTTAATTTTTCTTATTAGAGTTTATTTGGGACAACTGCAGCTTTATGAAAAAATAATGATTTAATTGTTGCAAAAAAAAATTACACGTATATAATTTTTTAAAAATTTATAAAAGTCAAATCAAAACTTTATGACCACTATTAGTGTCGGTCAAGTTGAAGCGTAACTTTTTGATTGATTTTCAAAACACTCAACATAATTCTCAAATGATGCAATAGTGCATACACTACTACGACACAACTCTCCCAAATGCGGACTTTGTCATATATGATTGAAACTTGTTTATGAAGCCGAG
Organism: Cymbidium sinense; assembly: GCA_021442155.1. Lineage (NCBI taxonomy): Eukaryota > Viridiplantae > Streptophyta > Magnoliopsida > Asparagales > Orchidaceae > Cymbidium > Cymbidium sinense. The sequence goes on along the minus strand of CM038227.1, from coordinate 10,585,364 downwards.
ATATCACAAATTTAAAATAAAATAAGAGTATTCATGTTTTTTAAATGAAAATTAGAATTTGATAAACTTGAAAAATATTATCAGAAGTACATTTTAAATAGAAACATTGGCAAAGATAATGAATAACAATTAAAAAGGAAAATGATATCGGGTCGGGCTAACCCGTGATGGCCCATAAAAACATTGCAACTTCCTCCACGTTGAGTCGACGCCATGAGCCCATCCATGCCAGTTGTCTGTTCTTCACGCGCCAGCCTCCCATGGCTCCTCCCCTCTTCCTCGCGTCCGAAACCCCTACTCGCCGCCGGCCGAGGCAACGGCGGTCACCCACGAGTCTCCAACGCCTCCATCCTCCGCGCCATTGCGAACCCAAACTCGGATCCCAAGGAAATCCTTTCCCTCTTCGCTGCCGCTGTGCGGCAACGCGGCTTCCGGCACGAACTGCCCACCTACGTATCTCTCCTCCCCTTCCTTGTCCGACACCGCCGAATTCGTGCCGCTGAGCTCATCCTACGCCGCCTCCCACTCACCGGCCTCTGCCCTGGCCCATCCCTCCTCGTCCCCCTCGTTTCCTCCGCACTCACCGCTGGTATACCCTCAGATTCAGCTGCCAGATTGCTCCTCACTGCATGCCCCTCATCCTCCGCTTTCTCCTCTCTCCTCGGTTTTGTAACCCGCTCCGACCATCTAAGCCTTGCTCGTTCCATACTCCTTTTCGCTGCCCCCGATAAATTAGGGTTTCCACTTAAGATTCGCCATTTCGCCGGAATTGTACGCAGGTATTGCCTCCAGGGAGACGTCGATGAGGCGGAGGAGCTGGTGGCGCAGATGGGGCAAAGAGGCGTGTCGGCCGATGCTGAGACTTGGAACACTCTGCTCGTAACCGTTTGTAACCATCGAAGCGTCGATGATGGGTTTTGCATTTATCTGGCAATGGTCGATATGGGGGTTTTACCTGATGTGATTACTTTCTCGACATTGATGGGCCGGATGGGGTTGGAAGGCAAGGTTTTGTGGTGTAATGCTCTCTTTGGGAGAATGCTGGTGATGGGGGTTCTTCCTGATTTCGCTTTTTATAGGATACTTGTAGGCGTTTACTGCAAGAACTGCTTATTGAGTGATGGCCTGAGAGTTCTCAGGGCAATGAAGATTGATGGCTTTCTAGACGATGGAAGAATTGAGGACAAGAATGTTTTCGAATGTGATAAAGAGTTTGAGCAGGTTATCTTGTGTTTGGTGCTTAAGAGGGGCATCATTGGCGACTTTATGCGATGATTTTTACTGATAGTATTTACATTTATGTAAAGTTTGATAGATGAAGCTTGTGTTCTTCAATGATGGATATGATACAGCTCATGTGGTGTCTGCCTGAAGATTGAGGAGCAGAGGGAGCTATAAGGTATATGGATTCAAGATATTAGCTTTATTCAGAAGAGCTTTCTTTCGTGAGGTTTCAAGCTGGGAGGGTATGCTTTTCCATGCTTAATTATTTTTGCCACACATCGATTTTAATTTTCTCTTTCTTAGTATACTCAACTCTGCTAACAATGATTTTTTTTTTTGTACTATCAAACACTTGGGTTCATACAATGCACTCGACCTAATTACAATTTTCATACAATACTACTACCATGGGGATGCTAATTTCATCACAACTTCATAGTTAGGTTGTATAAAGGCTCTGAAGTAATTGATGCATTCTCATGTAGGTTTCTACAATCTTTTTTTCCTTAATTACATTATTGAAGTTGGATGCACTGTGAGATCTACTAACTAGTTCATAGAGATGGTGGATTCAGGATTATATTTAAAAGAATTAGTGGTGTTCACAGTTCTCTATTTTTAATTATCAATGTATAATCCCCACTTTTTTACCAATAACATACCACCCTCATAAGATGGTGTTATTTATACTTCAAATATTCAAACATTTGATAGATGATGTAAACATTGATTTAACAAAGGAATCTAGTTTAATGAATTCAAAAAATTGGCCTAAAACACATGCTGCTTCTTTTATTCCCCTCTAATCAGCACAAAGTCGTTTCCCTCACTTGCTTCTCACTGCCTTCTTAATCACCTACTCATGTTTGTTCCCCTTCCATGGATTTTAATTAATTCTCTCTTCCCTCACTGTAAGCCTTAACAACTGCAGCTCCAAACTGATAAGGAGGTAACTCATAAATAGTGAAAACTACTTATTTGGTTAAAATTAAAGACTGTTGAAGAAATTGCTTATCCCTCTGGTGGTAGAGCTTGTTAGACGTTAATTAAATGTCTTGAACAATGTAATGAAAATTTTATCTGATAAGGTTTGGCTAAAACATTTGCAATAGATGGGTTTGAGAAGATAGTAATAAATGGAAACTTTTGAGAGAAAGAAGGACAAGAAGATAAGAACAAGATGCTGCCACAAAGGAGTGGGCCATTTACCCGACCACCATTTGCTCAGAATTTTCAACATTTATTGGATCATTATTGGATCTTGTCATGAATTTAAGTGGAACAAGCCTAAATATTCGATTCTTTATATGGCTAGCAATCAATTCCAATAGTAAGGGCTAACGTTGACTTGATTATCCAAATATGTTTTTTTTGTTAATAGTAGTGCAAAAGTATAATTTTAGTTATCGAACTCATTATATACAAATATATCAAATCCATCAAATTTAAAATATCTTTCTTAATTAATCTTTAAAGTAGCTTCCTTAAGCATCATAAGCTAAGCCCATCATTCATTTGCTTTATCCTAGTTATTTCAGGTTGGCATTATGAATCCTCATTTTTAATTTTTTCTTTGTTGAGTGTTATCTAACTACTATCTATAGAACCTTAGGTTTACCTCTTTAATCCTCATTCAAGATTGTTTAATCTATCATATCTTTAAATTATTTCTTACATCATATCTTTTAGTTATTTGGCTACTAGTATTTAATTTAGTTTAGACATATTTCTCAATGTATTATTTCCTAAATAAATTTTTTGAGTTTAAAATATATTCAAAATTTCGTCGCAATAGAAGCAAGCTTAGAAAGTTCGGTTGCTTTGAAGAAATTTAAAAAATGCAATCGAAAAAAATAAAAAGTACGGTATTGCGTAAAACTCATAAAAATTATCAATGTTGGTGATACTGCATCTGATCAGGAGTTAACAAATATCGAGTACATTTATCGCAAACAAATACATTGAAAATAAGATATTTATTGTTCGTGTGAGGCAATTTAATTTTAATCACTATTCTTTCAATATAATAATCATTATTTTATTTATACAAAATTTCAATCTTATTTGTAGATATAATAGGATTTTTAAAGGGGAAATCCAAAGACCTCGGTTCGACAAGTTCGCACGTTAATGTAGGAGATGAATTAACAACTCAGCAAGAGGATACACATACCACTAATAGAATTTCGAAATGGCCAGAACATCATAACGTTAGTTTCAGGGACATACTGTGGGAACAGTTTGTGCAGGGTAATATTTGTAATGGTATACTAAGGAGAGACAAATGACATGAGGTAGTTGTCACATTAAATAGAAAATTATGAACAAAATACATAATCGCTATAGTTATGACACGCTATAAGAATATGAAAGCATATTTCTATATGTTATATCAATTGACTAATCGTAATGAATGGGATTGGGACGAGATGTTGCATATGCCGGTTGCACTAGATGAAATATGAGAAGAGATGATTCGAGTAAGTTAGTTTATTTACTTCGGATTTATAGATATATTATGTTAAAGCTGTAAATCTAATGATGATTTTTATCTTAACAAAACAGAAAAATTTCAAAATACGATGCTTTAGACGAAACCCCTTTCAATAGTACTATATATTTGAAAAGATTTATGGTGATAATGTTGCAACGGGTTCACAGACACGCTCAACATGAAGCAATACATCAAAAGGAGATATTGAAACCGAAGCAACAGATAACTATGATGTATAGCTGGTTATCGATAATTTCATGCTAAGCCATGTAATTGATTTTGTAGAGGAGGCAAGAGAAGAAACAGGAGATTTTATGACTCGCATAGATCGCACTGCTATTGATCAACCTAGACCAAAACGATCATCAGGTGCCAATCAACAAAATCGAAGAGCGAAGAAACCATTGGAGCGGGACATATTGACAAACATGCTTAATAAAAATGTGAAAAACACAGAAGAAATTCATCAAACTATGAACAAATATTACCCATATACAATGAATGATTGTTTGACTAAGCTATCTAGCTGTAATAGACGAGATTAAGAATTGTAGTGATAATCAAGCTATACTAATGAAATGGGAAGGTGATTTACTACGTAGTTAGATAAAACACATAGTAGCAACACATTCACACTTCTATGGATCGTCAGCATGATTATAAGTTAGATTTGGAGTAATCAATTTCTTTTTTAGGTTTTCATATTATATCATTAAGTAGTTGTACTTTTTTTGTCAAATCGTGAATGTTGTGCTCTTTCATTTAGTTTGAATTTTATGCTTTTTTATGCAATCTGTATTTCACGTGAATTGTATGATGCAATTCCTTGAGAACTTGAACACGATGGAGTCTATGTTTGGTATAACTGCAGTGGATGTGTACTATTGCATTCTTAGTTATCAATTGGATATTGTATGGATTTAATTAAAATACTTATGAAAATGATGGCTAACTGATTCCGGGTATGAAATAGGTGTCAAGTAATGGATTTAGAAGATTAGTAGATTTTTCATGTAATAATTCTGAGAGGAAAAATAGACTATGGTTGTAAAACATATAAATGCACACAAATGAAGTAGAACAACCTCGTGAAGGTTGAGTTTGGGAGTTGATTTTGAAAATGTAAATTTGCATGGTATTAGAAGCAAACATATCTCGTTTTTATTATAAATTTTTTTAGCTTGAGCATAAATGAGTTGCAAAAATGGATGATTGAATTCTGTTCTGTGTTGTTGATGATCGTGGGTTAGAGATGGAGTTGGTTGGAATGTATGCTTGCATTAATTGAAATTTAGGTTTTTCAAGAAAGTTAGGGTAGTTTAGTTTTTGAGTTGATGCATCTATTTGAGTTATTATGAAATACATCACAAATGGTAACATACATTCACAAAGATTATCAATCATTTCAATATATAAATAAACAAATTATTTATGAATACTTATACACATCTCTCTCTCTCTCTTATATATATATATATATATATATATATATATATATATATGGATTTCTACCCTTTTATTTGGAAAACTCTTTTGTACATGAATTTGTTTTGGCTTTTTTTCTTAAATCCATACAATATCAAATTGATAACTCAAGATTATTCACCCTAAACTTAATGCAAATTTTCATGAACTTGAACTTGACATCTTGTACTTTGATTATATTATAGAAATGACATACAATGCTAGAAGAGGGCTGCCTGAATCAGTTTGTTCTTTAATTGACAATTTTCTAGAGATGACTGACGTTATCAATACCTTGCTTCATTTATTATCGATGATGCTCAAGCATCCGATGAACAAAATTACATCTAAAAATTTATGTTTAATAGGCAATACACTGGACATCAATACGTACTTGATATTCTTAATGACATACACAATGTTCATACATTTGCTTTAAATTACTGGCGCAAGCATTCATACAACTTAGATCTGTCGGAGCGAGTTAACCCAGAACATGATGATTGAACAATTACATTTTAAGAGGTGTGCACATGCTCATAGTTATAGATAACTTTGTGAATTTTTCAACACTCATCGGAAAAGTAAGTCGATACTTTAATTTGCGTAAGTCATCGCTTTCTTTATCATGAGTTCATCAACTGCCGCCAAAGACATACATTGTCATTTATTCAGATGCGACAATCCCAATTTTATCCATTTTTTAATTTTATAGAATCGATAACATACGTATCACCATTGTTAATTCACGATTGCAGAACATATATCGTAACAGAGAAAGATTCATTTCATAAAATGTTATGGCTGTTGTTTCATTCAATTGCCAATTTGTTTATCCGCCGTTGGGAAGAATCTGCAGGAGATATGAGAGTTTTACATTGGTCAGTTGGGAAAGGAGGGTTTCGTGTTCTACAAGAGAAGTATTATTTAGTTGATTCAGGTTACACCAATACAAACAAATTTATTTCACCGCTAGAGGTTTTGTTATCACCTGAATTATTGTGGAGGACAACTCATATATACTGGCATAGGAGTTGTTTAACCATCGTCATGCATAACTACGGAATGTAATTGAGAGAACTTTTGGAATTTGGAAAGAAAGATTTTAGGCCTTGACTCACATGAGCAAATTTCTTTTGACCGCGGGGTGATATTATAATCAGCGGCATTCTACACAACTATATTGGTTATCATGGAGATGATTATTATTTTAGTATGTCTCAAATATAAATGCAACATTATGTAGAATTAGGAGATGTGATTGTAGATGATGACTTACAGATGTGCATGTAATGAAAAGAGTTTAAGGAGATATATGATATAAGCACTACAATGTGAGAAACACCTGCAAGAGGAGCTTTATAAATTAATAAAAATTAATATTTGATAATATAGTTTATTAATACAATTTTTTTGCATATACAGGAATTGAGGTGAAGTCGTCGCAACACTTAACGTTAGAAAAGGACTTGAAAAAATGAAATTGCATTATCATAATAATTTTTATTAGATCTAAATAATGTAACATTTATTTATATTTTATAATGAATATGATATATTTATTAAATGGTGAATTTTAATTTCAATATTATATTTTTTTTTCATATTTTTTAAAAAATTATTATTTAATTATAACAGACTTAAATCCTCATATAATTTATCAAACATCTTTCTGGATTTAGCAGGATTTAATAAATTTGTTACCAAACACTTTTCAGGATTTAACAACTCAGGATTTACTAAATCCTACTTCAACTAAATTCAAGCCGTTGCTAAACACCCCCATAATGTTCCCTATACTTAGTTTACTCTTGAGGTACGCGCTACATCTTGCATAAAAAGTTTCTTTTTGCGTGCATGACTGGAATCCGAAGCATATTTTTTTGCTTAGTTGATATGCTTTAAGATACAGTGAGGGTTAAAATCCCACCAAGAAAACTCTAGAGGTGTAAATGTGTTCCATTTTCAAAATTGTATCATCTGTGGAAACCATGCAACATTGTATTCCGCTTTGCATACCCTTTGGTAAGCATTGCATTGCATTGCCATTACAGAAATATATGAATTTGATGCTCATCCTTCATGTAAATCTTCGATAATTGAAATCTCTTGTCACTGTATGGTACTTTATAACATCAATTAATGATCCATAAAACATATATTGAATAGCACCAATATATTTTAAACAGACTTTCCTTTCTTAAAATACTACAAATCAATTCCTGTAGCACTTGATTATATATCTTTTCAGAATTAATAAAAATTCTATAAAGATGCTTTTTTTGTTATATGTTTTTATTCACTAATTATTTTAATATAAAAATTATTTCCGTGATTCCTCTTGGCATAAAACCAAATTGATTATTCAAATTTCGTGAAAATTTTCTGAGCCCGTGTTTCAAACTCAACAAAATTTATGATTTTTTACTTTAACCACTACCCTATTTGCTTGAATTTTAATTTTTCTTCTAACCATTATAAGTCTTGATAGTATTTAGTTTATGTGACCTTTTAAAAGAGCATTTCTTTTTTTAATAACCCTTTGTACCATGTTGCTCCATCAAGTCTTCGTATTATTATTTATTTATAAACTCAACTAAAACTTCTACAATAATTTTTTCAATGGAACTTGCCATCTTATCTTAAATCATTTTGGTTCAACTAAAGAGTTCTAATTTTCCTTTCTTTGTAATTTACCTTGAAAGACTAATAATTTCTTATATTTTAAATTTCCTTATCCTAGGTAGATTCCAAATAGCATTGAAGATTAGTAGTGATTAATCCTAGTTTCTCAACCAAATTTTAGTGATGAGATTTTTCTCACTTCGTAGATTCCAAATAGCATTGAAGATTATAGATTTCCTCTAAAGCTTGAGGTGAAAATGTTTTTCTCTAGTTTTCTCACTAACATATGCATGCTATACATATAAAGATACTCCAAGTTTTGGTTCTATTACTCCTACTTCAATTACTTATTCTGATGTGATAGTAAGAGTATCTTCTTTTATCTTCATGTTTTGAGCTATTTTTTTTAATATAAATTATTGTTAACTTAAGCTTATGATATGATTTTTTTTAATGGCAACTCTAGGTTCTAATACCTCGCTCCTTTGTAGTGCTTGATCCTTTAGCCTTAATTTTCTCTATCGTTGTAATATGTGCTTTTTGTCCAATGGAAAGAGTTTGAGATTATTTTTGATTATTTTCATTTATTTCTTGCCGTGCTTGAGATTAGTTATGAGTCTGAGATCCATCATTGATATCCATCTGCACTAGATCTATGTGACAGGGGCATGCAAGATTATAGTCTGATGTTTTTGAGGGATGTAATTTCTAGGCTTACTCTAGGCTCATTAGAGTCACTAGATTATTTCACATCATACACCTAACAAGATTCTAGATCTTCTAAATAATCGGCTCGATATGTGCTCGTGCAATCGGAGAGGCTTTGTAGACAGTAGAAGTTTTTTTTGATCCACCGTCGGTATCATCCGCCCACTTCAATGAGCTTCAGAGCGGTCGATTCGTAGAGCGCGATTTGACATATGATGAGTTCGAGTAGAGTGTCGAGGCTCTTCGACACTACCAAAGATCGACGATGCCACTTGAGTTAGGCAGTGACTACTAGATCGAGAGTTGTGGAGAGACCTCACGCACGATATCCTGTAAGTTAGATTTGCGGTTCGAGGATAGAGAGCTTCAGCTGCGGGGCGACACCATTACCGATATGCCATCGCTATTGTGGATCTTGGTACTTTGACCCTGTGGAGGCTTTACAGTTGGCCGAGAGTGAGTATGAATCTTTGATAGTTTTTTCACGCCTTCAGGAGCTACAGTCTAAGGCTTCTTTGATGTACATTTTCTTTTCCTTTTTTTCTTTTTTAACAGTCATATACTATTTTATTGCATTGACGGAGAATCAATATTCCCTCTTCTTTTTGTTTTATACTGCACTTGAGACTTCATATCTTCATCTTTGCATATCTTTGAGGTATTTTTACACAGCTACTGTTTTAAGGATAAAATATCTTCTATAATCTTGTTTATAGTCCATTAGTCACTTAAGAGGACTATTGATTCTGAATCACTTTTGTATGCCAAGTCAAATCAACTTTAAGCATAATAGTTATTATCATCAAACTAGCAAGAGGGGGTTCTACCACTACGATATTTTCTTACAGCTTGTTGAGTGAGAAGAGCAGTCAGGGACTTGGGCCACATTCTGGTTTATTGAGTTCATTTAGAGATCCACTAGTCTTAGACTTGGTCGTGAAACTAGCTTCCCCAACTTAACGATAACAAAGTTTATAAAGTTAAAATTCTCTCACTTGACTTTTGGAACTATTACAAGTATAATAGATGAATCTTTCAATTGTAGAATCATCTTATATGCAGCTTGTTTAAAGATACATTTTCACTATTCAGGAGAACTAAAAGTATTTTTAACAGTATGATATTATAGTAATCAAATGGGGATCTCTCAAAATGACGATCTACCAATCAGAATATATCTGGAGATCTCTTCTTATAGTATGATGTCAACCTATATGAAAAATAAAATAGAATAAAAAAATGTCCATTGTCTTGCAGAGGAAATTCTAAAGCACTTTGAAAGAATTTTAAGATGAAATTAAGTAAATACATCAATATTTGAGTTGATATATTTGCTCTTAAGAGAGCTTAACACATATTATTGATTTCATCTATATATAAAATCTAAAAAATGCCTTGTGTAATAGGGGATTTTCATGATGCTTTAAACAATTTTATCGTCTATTATCAAAGATTGTCTTTCTTTTCTCTTGATTATATATATTTATTTAGGGATCTCAAAGAAAAGCGATGACCCAATAAATATATATAAAAAAACATTACTGGTGGATTTTATATTACCTCAAAAATATATTCATCATGTATAATATTTTTTCAAGTATCGATAATTGATTGCATTGATCTTTTGTCATTTAGGTCAATGAGTTGGTATGCCACTCATTGGTACACCTTTTTAATGACAAAAATATCCTCATAATTAGGCTCAAATTTGACACTAATTTTTTGATTAGGAATAATCGGTCTTCTCAGCACCAAGATCAATTTTTCTTTTTGGAATGTTTGAGGCTGCATTGTATGATCAAAAGTCTTGGACATCTTTGCTCAATAAACTTCTAGATTTTGATGAGCTTGCAATCTAACTTCATCAAGTGTTTCGAGTTCTTCCATTCTCAAATGAGCATTTTGATCTTCAGTTAGATTGCATTGGAAGGTTATTCGAAGTGATGACAATTCAACTCAAGCGGAAGGACAACTTCAGTTTCAAATACCAATGAATATGAAGTAGCTTTAGTTGGTGTCTTGTAGGTAGTTCGATACGTTCATAATGCCTCTATCAGTTTAGTATGTTATTCTTTCTTATTTTTAGTAAGGATTTTTTTGAGCAGCTTGATCAATATTTTATTGAAGGCTTCTGTCAAATCATTTGCCCTTGGATTATATATTGAAGAGTATCGCTATCAATTTTATGTCTATAAACAAATCTATAAATCTTTGTACTTTTAAAAGCTGAGCCATTATTAAAAATTATTTGGCATGACACTCCAAATATATAGATCATATTATGCGTAAAGAAGTTGATCACTCGATCAACAGTAACTTATTTAAATGGGGTAGCTTCAGCTTATTTAGAAAAATAATCAGTCGCTGCTAGGATGAAGCGGTGACCAGCTGATGATGGCGGATCAATCGATCCAATTACATCTATATCCTAGCATTCAAATGACCAACATGTTATTGGGTAGTGAATTTGGAGGTTGGTGGATTATGCACCATATACTTGACATTCATGGCACCTCTTTGCATGATAAATACAATCTCACCATATAGATGGAGATAACTCATTTTTTTGATCTTTCGTCATCTTGGGACTGTGATATGCATCACAAAGTCTTCATGAATTTCAACTATTAATTTGCTATCGTTTCATCGTACTTTGCATCAGCCACATTTGTTTGAACAATCTACGATATAAGGTGTTATTGACGAAAGCATAAGGCAATATTCTCTTCTCAATTTGAAATGTCAATGATTTATTATTTGGTAATTTCTCTTCTTTAAAGTAATCGATGAAGGACTGCCTCTAATCATGTGGCTCTTCTATATAATGACTTCCTATTACTTTTCTGAAGCAGACCTTTTTTTTATCTAGCGCCTACTACTGAAACCAGACAAGATGTCATGCTTAGCTCTTCTTGATATAACTTCTTATTAATTTTGGGGAGGATGATGAGCAACCCGAGTCATATCTTGTTGGGTCCAATTTGATAACCCCTCTACTCGCGGGGATTGTAATTTTGCTGGCTCTAGAACTCGTCGAGTAGATATCCCGATCATGACATAATTGTCATTCATTCTTGTCATTTCCTTAGATAATTTTGCTAAGCAATCTATTTTGTTATTCTCATATCGAGAACTCGCTTCTGATAAAAAGCTAATTCAAGCTTATTGATTTTATCGATGTCAAGTATTTGATTTATAATAAGCTGAGAATCACTTAAAATATATAGGTTTTGAATGCCTATGAAAATAGTTTCTTCGAGACCTGCCACCGATGCTTCATACTCAGCTTCATTATTAGTTTTTGGCTCGGTCAACCCATATGATTATCTCATTATCTCTCATTCTAGTGTTATGAAGACAATGTCGATGTCTGCTCTTGCCTTGGGAGATTCGGAGGTTGGGCCTATTTGATTAATAAGGCTCCATTAAAGTACATTTTCCAAATTTATGATTTTTCTTATTCATGAATGAGCATAATTTACTCATCGGACAAATCGTCATTAAGAGGTGAGTCCACAGGAATTGGATGTGCAACAAGAAAATTTGCTAAAATTTGTCCATTCATTGTTTTTCTATGGAACGTATGTGATATCAAATTGTAAAAGCAATACTGTTTATCTTACCAAGTGACCTATTAATGCTGATCTTGTCATCAAATACTTCAACAGATCGATTTTTGAGATGAGAGTAATTTTATGAGATAACATATAATGATGAAGCTTTTGGGCTGCAAAGATCAATGCCAAACAATGCTTCTCAATCGGAGAGTATATCATTTCTGCTCTTATCAACCTTCGATTGATATAATAAAAATTGTTCTCTTTGCTTTCTTCATTATGTTGTGCCAATAGTGATTCAAGGGACTCTTCTAATGCAAATGTGTATAGGATAAGAGGTTTCCCAGGAGTAGGCGCTACAAGGATTGGTCGATTAACATGTATCTTTTAATACTATCTAATGCTTCTTGGTACTCTTTATCCCATTTGAATGGAAAATTCTTTTTCATCAGCTTTGAAAATGGTTGACATCACCTTGATAGGTTTGATATAAATCGATGAATAAACGCAAGATGTCCTTATAAAGAACGAAGCTGATGCAAACTCTTCGGTGGAGATATTTCAACAATTGCCTTGATTTTAGCAGGATCGATCTCAATTCCTCGGTGATATAGAATGTACCGAAGAAATTTTTCCTAAGACATCCGAAACACATATTTTAGGGGATTCATCTTGAGATAATATTTTCTGGTTATTTCAAACACAATTCTTAAGTCTTCAAAGTGATTTTCACGACTTAAGCTTTGACTACTAAATCATCAACATAATATTCTACCTTCGGTGAATTTCATCAAAATGCGTCATAGCCCTCTTGTATATAGCTCCAGCATTTTTCAAACCGAAAGGCGTGACTGTGTAGCAATAGATGCCAATAGATATTTTGAAGGATGTATGTCTTTCATCTCCAGGCATCATCTTGATCTGATTATATCCCAACGATCTATTCATAAAAAAAAAATGTCATAGTTAGATGTATTGTCAACCAATAATTCTGATATATGAAGTAAGAAGTCGCCTTTTGGGCAAGCTTTATTTAGATCCCGTAAGTCGATATAGATACAAATCTGATCATTTTTCTTCTTTACGGGCACTACATTGGCTATCTAATCAGAATATTTTTCTTCATGTATGAATCCTGTTTCAATGATCACCTGTTCTTCAATTTCTTGTCTCATTCTCCTTAGAGCTTGTTTAACAGGTGTTGTCTTCGGCTTGATCACTAATTTATGAACGCCGTCGAGGATAAGCGACATTTTATATGTCAGCAAAAGCAATCCCAATTCACAAAGTAGTAATTTTAGTTCTTCAACTTTCTCATCGCATAAAGATACTGCGAAAGTTGGCGGGGATCATCCCGAAGTTTCTAAGTTGACTTCTTTGAGCTCATCTATAGTAGCTGTCTGTCCATCATCTTCGGGTTCTTTAGGTGCAGGTTTAACTTCTACTTCTTTATCATTTGTAAGAAAAATTTCATAAAGATTATATTCCTGATCACTATTAATTGCAATCTCAGCTTCTATTATATTATAAGAAGCTTTATTTTGATGAGATTTGTATTGGATGAACCCGAGACCTTTAGTGTTAAATTTATCACTTCTTCGTGATGTTTGAGGACTTCTTTGACTTCACATCTTGTTAAAAATTTGAGTTCTATGTTTAGTAGTTTCAATTTGAATTCCAAGTTTATGTATCATTCTTCGTAATTTTGTTGGATAGTATATTGGTATTCTCATTGACACCATCTCATTAGAATTATCATATTGAGTAGGCCAATCAAAATCGTGAGGCTGAGATTCTTCAGATTTATAAAATAAAGTTCATGTTCTGCCACTCTCAAGCAACGACGACACATAGAATGTTATCAATTCTTCAATATTATGAACTTACAGTAGAGTAATTTCTTTGAAGCATTGTTGTGGGGTGGGTATAATTGTGAATGAGTCATCTGCACTGCCAAGTGAGCTATTCTTTTTGAGACGACTCTCTGCACCCTATTTTCATAAGTAGATTCAAAATCATAGTCTGAATCAGACTCAATTATTTTATATTTTTTTTTTCTTGAAAGCTTATAAGTTTCCTTAGGTTTGACACGGATATCTTCTTCTTATGTGTCACTTCCCAAATGAGGAATTGGTCTTCTTAATTTAGATGTAGAATCAAGTATTTTATAGAGCGTCGGCATTGCCTTCTTTCTTTTTGTCTTTGCTCTCTCTTTCTGAGGGTGTTTTTTAGTTCCTAAAGTGGACGTCACCGCCTTAAGAGGCTCTGCTGGCTTAGGCTCTTTATGAATGAAATATTTTGCGTCTTCATAAATCTTTACTTCATGGACGGAGAATGGTTGTAGGTTGTTAGAAATTCTGAACTCTTCTCCATCTCTTAGGTATTTCATACACTGATGGATAATTGATGGGATCATGCTATACTCATGCATTCATGGTTGACCCAAAAGAGCTATGGACGATGTATCAACATCGATCACATGAAACTTGACTTCTGTATATAAATTCTGAAATTTAAATGAGAGGATAAAAGAATCCAAAGTTCTCTGCCCTTTCTCATTAAAACCATGCACTATCAACTTATCCCTCCTAAGATGTTGAATATCAAGGGATAATTCTTTTAATGCTTTCAGACTCATAAGATTGATAGAAGAACCTGGATCAATCAATATTCGATTAATAAAGATATCATCATTCTCAGCGGTAACATATTGAGGACGGTTGTGATCTGCTATTCTAATATAAGATCTTCTTAAAATGTGATTGTTGAGATCTTGAGTTTGCAATGATTGATCTACATTTTTTGCAAAGTAAACTTTATATCTCTTTAGATCTTTGAGAGTTTGTATTAAAATTTCTTGGAGATCTTTTAACATTAAGAGAGTCTCATACACACTTAATTGTGCAGGGATCTTTCTCAGATGTGATAATATATTGTAATTTATCTTTTCACTTGATCTAGGTTTCTTTTTAGAATTTTTGGGAATAATATCTTCAGTGATTTCAATTTATTTGTCTGTCTTTATTTGGATTCCCCTTCTTTGATGGTGGTGGTAATACTTTATCACTCATCAACTAAACTTGAATCACATTGTCTTGTTCAGATTCGTTTGAAGAAGTAGGTTCTTCCAATTCACTTTTCATTCTAGAGGATTGACCAAAAGAGCTAGAGTCACTTTTCAACTTTATACATTTTATACGTGATGTTGTTGATAAGTCCGACTCTTCTCCATCAGAAAAACATAAATCTTCATCCCACTATTATCTTTTGTTGAGTTATTAAACAAAATTCGATGTTAACTCATGATCTTTTTTTTTCTGAGGAGAACCCTAATGACTTGGTCGAGTGTATTTGACTGTCATTATCATTTTGGAGTGACATGTGCTGAAGAAAATTTGATATTATATAGATGATTCGACATGTCTCTATTAGGCAAAATTCAATATCATCTTCTTCATCCAACTCAATAATATGGAGTTTAAACATAAAGTCTAAGCTTAACTGGTTGTCTTGTCAGCTGGTGATATTTTTCTAAATTGTTAATAACATTTTGAGTTGTAGTCTTCTTCTTCTTCTTTTTTTTATTTGGTTTGATTGACTTCGAGAGATCTAGTAGAATTTGTGTTACTTGGTTTTCTCTTTGGGATGAATTAGCAATATTGGGGTGTCTTTGAGTCGATGGCGGTTGATGCATGCATTATTGCACCTTTGATCAATCACTAGTTTAATATGTGATTTCCACCTAACACTAGGAACTCCTTCAAGTTGCTTCAACATTTTCGTTGCCTTTTTGGAGATTGCGGTCTCCCATTCTTCAATCTAAATTGATTTTTCTTTTTTCTTATCTTTAATAGATGATGCAGAAGATGATGTAATCATCTTTATAGACTCTCTTTTTGGGTTGTCGATAACATTATTAGATAATGTAAATTCAAAGTTGATATTTCTTTTCTAGCCAATCTTTAAAGGCATAATAATTCCCAATATAATGACGATCAGATGATCTGACAATAATTTGGATTATTAACTTGACTTCTTGCCTTTTACTTTCGATAATTGTAGATACTTTGACTATTTGTCGAAATAGTTTGACTATCCCTATCTAAAGAATATTCTTTGTTCATCTTTTCCTTAACAAATGACTGCATTCGCTCATCATCTCTTGTTGTTTGTTTTGGACGTTCTCCACCGCCTAGAAAAGTATGTGGCTTATCCTTGCCTCCTAACACCAATTTTGGCTGTAGATTCGAATGAACAAACTTCTTTCCTTTATCATCACTATACATGGGTTGTTTTCCTTTATCTACATTGTAGATCACTCGTTTTTCACCACTTTAGCTATATGAAATAGCATGAGTTTCATTTTTTTCTCGAGTCTGAAGGCTTATTTTTGTTTGATTTATCTGTGTAAATTTCGGACTTAGAGCGATTCAACTTTTCAAATTTGGTCACCTTATCAAGCAAGTCCTGGAATGTTGTGATTGACGTCATACATAAAAATGGTGTCATTTTATCATCTATATTGTTCATTAACAATTAGATCGCATGCTCTTCCTCCAACTGTTCACATTTCATGTTACATCAACGATTTATGAATTTTGTCAATGACTCATCTTTTCTTCTTTTTAGCAAGGCGAGGTCAGCGATCGTTATTTTCGGTTGCACTGATGAACCTTTTTATAAATATTGTCTCCAGCTTAGCAAAGGTTTTGACAAAATCATTCAACAATTCTACGTACTACTTAAAAGCAGTTGAAATCAGGCTGCTGGCAAAATGATGAAAAAACAGTGCACCATTCCGTCCATTGTTACTACAAGTAGCCTTGAATTGTGCTAGATTTTGTTTTGGATTACCATATCCACTGAAAGTATTAAATTTTTATATTGAGTAATATTTTGAGTATGACACTTGATCATATTCAGCTGAGTACGGGCGATCCTTACTCACCAATTTTTTAGCTTGATTTGAAGCTATAAATGCCATAATATTTTCATTAATTATCATTTCCAGTTGAGCAGCCGTTATTATTTTAGATGTATTGGTCATATTTTGAATTATCGGTTGAAGAGACAGCTGATTAACTTCACTCATCCTTTCAGGTATAACATGTACTGTAGGAACTTGAGGTATTAAAGTGACTGGTGGTATAGAAGTAGTACTAGTAACTACTTGTTGATTATTAGCCAGAACTGATACTACATTTGATGTGATTTTCTTCTGTAACATATCCATCATAATATTCATTTGTGCTATCATCTCATTCAATTTGACACCTAGCTATAAAATTTTCGCATTTTTAACTTTCATTTGACGTGCATTTGTCTTTGCTCTCTAGCTAGTGCCACGACATTAACAAATACGAGCTCTTCTTCTTCCTCTATTTTTTTTTTGTTGTTCTCCTCATTACACATCTTCAGAAGAACTTGACTGTCCTTCTCTTTGTGCATTTGTAGGGACAGTTGTTGATGGAGTTGAGTGACGACGTTAATTATAAAAGTATGTACCAGGCTAATTAGTTCCCGGTTCAACCATATAAACAGTCTCAACTCCTATGATCACATTTTCATTTTGATCTTCTTCTTCTTCTTCCTCTTCAGTAGAGATTAAAGATTCATCTTCTATTGGCATTGTGACTCTCCTTCATAAATATCAAATTCAGGCTCAGTTTTACTGGATTCGTGTTACTGCTGGTGTTGAGCAGACAGTTCATCTATATGTCTCACCATATAGACGACTTCTACATCCATAGTATCATTTTCATTCCTCTTCTTGCACATGAATTTCTGATCGACACCTCCCGAATCTCGTTGATATGGAACTAACATTTCTTCGATTGGGGGATTACGATCAAAGTCAACTTTCTCTTGCGGGAGTGAATCTGATTGATGATGGGATCTCCTAGAGGATTCTATAAGGTATCGACCATCATAAGTTTTTTCACCAACATTCCTACTTTTAGGTATCAACTTCTGATGAGTTATTTTTGAGGTGGATTTCTGAATATGTACATCGGATGTCACACCTTTTCTTTTTTCAAGGTAATTTCATGCTTTGGCCTCCATATATGCTTAACTTTTCGCTAGGACCTTGCGGCAGCGGATTCTTGGACATGCGGTCCAAGTGTGATGCTCCGATGCTCACTATGCGAAGCATACTTGGTTTGGTGATTAGTTACCATAAAAGATGACAACCTCCTTGATGGGGCTTCAATATTTTCAATCACCTCAGGCCTTTGAAATTTTAGATTTATTAAGCCTCTTTCCTTGGCCACTTTAAGAATTTTGTGTATTTTAGAGGACAATGTTTCAGGCTGTCTACTTTGCGATGTTGGGGTTTGATGTTCTTGAGCCTAGAAGAATTGCTTCACCTTGCTAGTAGAGCTATTACTTTTTACCCATTTTAGATTATCAAAGTTGTTATGGGTAGAATACTCACTTCTGGTGGCGATATTGCTTGTTCCCTAGGTTGTTCAAGTGGGATCTGAGCCCTCAGTTCAACGTTTCTTTTCCTTTTTTACCTTCTAGTTAATTTGCTTCTTGATGAAGAAGCTTTACAATCATGTCTTCCCAATATAAAGCTTTAGTTGGCAAATTAGTTGTGCCTCGAGGCATCAAAGATATAGTTTGCCTAATGACGATCCTCTTCATCATAGGGACTTTAGGCTGACCCAATCTTTCAAACATCGAAGTTCTCTTTCAAGAGACCTCCTTAATAGAGGTTGGTTGTTGCATGGGTTGGCGAGCATGATGGATAGGAGCTTTAGTAAATTAGGCCTTAGCTGACCTCCAACCATGGGTGGTACTTGAAGTTGTAAATGCTGAAATTCACGCTACCAAATTGAATGATAGTTCTAACATCTCCTGTGTTGATGATGGCGTTAGCTAAACGGATGTTTGCGTCACGCCCAAGCTGAAGAGTGAAATGATTGTTTTGTAGATCCATTCTCAAATTTTTCTCTCGATGAAAAGCGAGTATAGATTTAGTGTCGGAATTTTCAAAAACGAATGATTGTTTGTATTGGATAACTAAGACACTACCTGGAGATTTTTTGGTGAGGATTTTAGATCTGGTTTTAAGTTTCCTATGGCAATATAGTTAATTACCTCTCCAATCGATGAGACTTTCGATTAAGAGGTCGTTAATTCGTTAGATATATAGTACAACAATTTAGATTTGAAATTTAATGAAATTCATCATTTTGTTTATTTTTTATGCTTGAAGTATATGGTTGGGGGAATGATGACGCGCCCGATCAAGATCCTA
Organism: Cymbidium sinense; assembly: GCA_021442155.1. Classification (NCBI taxonomy): domain Eukaryota; kingdom Viridiplantae; phylum Streptophyta; class Magnoliopsida; order Asparagales; family Orchidaceae; genus Cymbidium; species Cymbidium sinense. The sequence goes on along the minus strand of CM038227.1, from coordinate 10,566,028 downwards.
TGATTTTGTCATCCCGGGTTGTCATGATTCGCATCCCTTAGTTAGAAGGTGGTACCACGGAATGATCTTTATCAATAGTCATGAGTTGCGTCGTTCAGGGAAACCTTGTGGATTATGGTTGATATTTATCAAATGGGACTATTTTAAGTCCACCCTAGCTAACAACGGGCTTTATGTCTTATTAGGTATACCCTATGATCCACAACTCAAAGGGATAAAACAATCGTGAGAGGAACTTTGATTAAAATATAGGTCGTTAATTGCTTAGCATATAGTAGCAACAATTTAGATTTGAAATTTAATGAAATTCATCATTTTTGTTTATTTTTTATGCTTGAAGTATATGGTCGGGGGAATGATGACGCGTCCGATCAAGATCCTATGGTTTTGTCATCCCGGGTTGTCATGATCTAATAAATCTCAAGAAAATCATGGGAGGTAGAGGTTATCCCATTAAATCATCCTGCCAAGCTTGGGATTCACTTAGTTAGAAGAGGTAGTTGACCCAACCTGACCGAATGATCCTTATCAATAGTCATGAGTTGTGTCGTCCAGGGAAACCTTGTGGATTATGGTTGATATTTATCAAATGGGACAATTTTAAGTCCACCCTAGCTAACAGCGGGCTTTATGTCCTATTAGGTATACCACATGATCCCATCAAAGGGATAGAAAACCATTGGGAATATATATTGCTACACGTCAGTAATTTAGTGGACTTGGCCAAACCACCCGGCCAAAGGGCTCGAATCGCTTTATATGTATAACTTCTTGGCCAAATCACGGACGGACAGCCACGTCCTTGTGGTGTAAAATATTTTGAGTGTGTGAATATAGCGATTCATTATGACATTAGCTCCTGTGAGCTTAGGTTAACATTAAATTTTGTCACAAATAATTAAGCGGATAGATGAATTTATTATTATTTTGTTTGTTATTTTTCTAAGATGAATTTTCATTTAATCGATTCTCTTATTTTGAAATTTTCTTCAATATTCGATAGTTGATGGAAATTTTACTTACGATTGAAGATTTTAGAAAATTTAATAATAACCTTTGATATTCTCAATCAACACATCATCGATATCATTGTTAACTCTACTTGTTATAGATTAGACTTCTACTTAAAAATTTGAATTTGAGATAGAATAATTTAGAAAATCTGAATAATAGTAATCTCCTTTGATTGAAATATAAGCTCGCCACAGCCTTCATTGGGGAAGTTAATTGATTAAATTGAATATATTTGAGTACTTTAAACCCTGTCAATTCTGTTTAGCTCCAAACAGAGGATCAAATCTATTGGTTAAAATTTGTAGATGTATTTCACGACTTTACAATTGAATATTTTCTATGTTTTAAAAAATGTATTTATATTTTGAAATTTTAATGATTAGTTCTTCCAAATATTTGTATTTTGAGATATAATTATGAATTTGCAATATATTCTCAAATATAATATATATATATATATATATATATATATATATATATATATATATATATATATATATATATATATATATATATATATATATTTAACCTAGAACGTTCTCGACACGAATTTAAACATTCAATCGTATTGCTCACAGTATTTAATAATTCAAATAATTT
>CM038227.1:10456291-10564314 GCA_021442155.1 Cymbidium sinense | reverse complement strand
GAAACCATTGGGATATTGGATAACATCAAATTCCTCGGGTAGGGTCTACCCTTTGGAACCGATGATCCTCCCGCTTGAGCCAAAGCTTCCTTCACCTGTTGCTCAACCATGGATTTTATATCCTTTTCTTGTATGGAGGTACTTTCCACTACCTTCCTATACAAGCTAGTGCTACCTTGCTCAACAAGAGGTAGAGTCTTGACTGGGTCCAAGACATGCACTAACTCAGTCGATGTGTTGTAGTAGGATGAACTAAAGGGGCTTATTTTAAACAACTATTGCTAACAAGTCCTATAGGTGCCATCTATCTATCACGCTCATCCCGCCTCAACCGATGTTGAGGTGTTGGGTTGATTCTGCGATGTCTTCTTGATCAACCTCATCACCTTCCATGGCTTGTTGTTCCCTAAGAAGAAATCCTCTAGTGTCAACCATGCAGACTCCAATTGAGTCTACCAACAAGTCATCTTCATTGGGATCAAAGCTGACTTTCACTTTATTTGACCAGTTGTACCCTAAGATCTCCTTCTTCTCCATGAAATAATGTGTCACTATCTCATCTAAGAATGATCCATCGAATAAATAATCTAGGTTGGCCGTGTGATCATATGACTTGAGAGGCACCGGACCTCGCCTGTCATTGGAGAGTCAATCCTATGTGGCTGTACTAGATGAATGACATTCGACTACTAGCTATGAGAGGTAACAATCCTAGGATGTTCCACTATCACGGTGTATGGACTATCATCAATATCTCGAAATGACACCATCTCCACATCTCTATGGGGAGTTGGTGAAGGGATGACCACGATGCTTGTTGCCACTTCGCACCACCTGGGGCAGAGAAGGTGAGCGGGAGCTGCCTGTGTAGAAGGGTAGGATCCCTTGGCATAGCGGATCACCAAGCGGGTGCTTCTCCCGGATATGGCCTTCATGGCCTTTCTTTGAGAGATATGTGACTGATGGCGGATGAGGTAGGGTGGTGGGTGGAGACACCCGACTCTCTATGCACAGAGCTATCTCTATGATGACTAGTCCTAAGAAGGATATTATGATGGTTAGTGCGTGGCGCATGAGCTGGAAAATCAAGCGGATGATGTGACTTACGGTGAACCTCACTCTCCTGCGTAATATGTTTTATGGGCCTCTGGGCCTCTCACGGGATATGCTTCCCCACACTATGAGGGATGATGGATTGAAGATCAAATTGAGTTTGACTAAAGCGTCCATATGCTCCTACGGCATAAGGCAGATGGAGGCGACATATGACCTCTGCTCACGAAATTGATGGTTGATAATGCACCGGAGGAGGTGATGAAGAATCCTCTAACATCCTCTCTATCTAAGAGAGGATGGAAGGTTTTAACCGGTGGTGAAGTAATAATGGGAAATCCCCATGAGCACTCGCTCAGCTCTAGCGATCCTGGTGTGGTGCGGATCATGCGATTCTTATTCCTACATGTCGGGTAGGATGAGGAGTGAGAGCTAGACCCATACTCAAATGTAGGGAGGCAAGCCACAGACCGGGGAGCCTTACCCTTAGAGGGTACAGATGAGATGTAATATCCTCATTGGGACATGAGAAACTCAGGGCATAAGGGGCTGGTACTCTATGGCTAAAATATGGGAATGCACTATTTTCCTCTTGAGGAGACATATGAGAGTCGAGGGTAAGTCAATCGATGATCGACCTGCGATCACCATGGTCTACTAATTGTAGTGAGGGAGTGCCCTCACAAGTAATCTGGCTCCCTAATCCCCTACCAAAGTGAATCAGGATGTATGGTCTAGTGAGGGAAGTTGGCTTGATCAAGATCCATACCATGGGGAAGGTAAAATGAACTTATGCGGCCATCTCAGAATAACTTTAAAGGACTGAAAATTGAACTGCCACTGTATTGATTGAAAGAATCTGCAATGAGAAATGAGTTTGTATCAGAATTCTATCTTTATAGATTTTTGAATTTTGAATTTAAAAATTTGAACCCACATCCAACAACTTGGAAGTGTTAAGTGGGGTTCAAATGGATTTGAAGATTGATTGAAAGAGGAATTTTGAATATGAATCCAACTCAAATTTAGGTATGTTGAAATATGGATTCAAATATTTTGATAAGGATGCTTCCATAGGTTCATGTTTGTTTGAATTTGAATTTTTTTTTTGATTTTGAGGACCCTTTCATTTAACAAATTTTGGTATGTCAAAGTAAGGGTCAAATAGATTTTATTATTGTTTGATGATTTTGGAATTTCACTTAGCAAATTTAGGTATGCTAAGTGAAGTGTTTGAAAATGATTATTTCTTTTTGTGAATTTTTGTTTTGATTTTGAAATTTGGAATTCTTACTTAGCAAATTTAGGTATGCTAAGTGAAGAATCTAAGTGTGTTTTGTTTGATTTTTGAAAATAGGATTCTTAGCAAATTTAGGTATGCTAAGAAAATCTAAGTGTTTTTTATTTTGTTTTGATTTTGAATGAGTAGGATCCTTAGTAAATTTAGGTATGCTAAGAAAATCCTAAGTGTTTTATTTTTGTTTTGATGTTTTGATTTTTGAAAGTAGGATCCTTAGCAAATTTAGATATGCTAAGGAAATCCTAAGTGTTTTATTTTTTGTTCTGATTTGATTGAAAGTGGAGACTTTAATTTAGCACATTTAGTATGCTAAGAATGAAGTCCCACTTAGTTTTGAAATGGAAATTTCACTTAGCAAATTTGAGTATGCTAAATGAAATTCCAAAAGGTGTGTTCAAATTTTGATTTGTTTAATTTTGAAAATGGAAACTTCTCTTAGCAAATTTGGTATGCTAAGGAAAGAAGTTCCAAAGGTGTTTGAGAATTTTGGTTTGACTTTGGAGACTTCACTTAGCAAATTTAAGTATGATAAATGAGGTTCCAAAAATGTGTTTTGAAAATTTTTTGATTTTGATTTGGAGACTTCACTTAACAAATTTGGTATGTTAAATGAAGTTCCAAATGTGTTTGAAAATTTTGATTTTGAATTTGGAGACTTCACTTAACAAATTTGGGTATGTTAATGAAGTTCAAAAAATGTTTGAAAATAAAATATTTGGAGACTTCACTTAACAAATTTGGGTATGTTAAATGAAGTTCAAATGTGTTTGAAAATTTTGAATTTTGAATTTGGAGACTTCACTTAACAAATTTGGGTATGTTAATGAAGTTCCAAATGTGTTTGAAAATTTTAAAATATGGATTTGGGTATGTTAAATGAAGTTCCAAATGTGTTTGAAAATTTTAAAATATGGATTTGGAGACTTCACTTAACAAATTTGGGTATGTTAAATGAAGTTCCAAATGTGTTTAGAAAATTTTAAAATATGATTGTTGATTTTGATTTTGGATTTGGAAACTTCACTTAGCAAATTTAAGTATGCTAAATGAAGTTCTAAATATGTGATTAATTTTTTTTTTGGATTTTGAATTTGGAGACTTCACTTAACAAATCTGGGTATGTTAAATGAAGTTCCAAATGCTATTTAAAAAAATTTAGATTTTGGATTTGGAGACTTCACTTAACAAATTTGGGTATGTTAAATGAAGTTCCAAAAAGTATTTGAAATTTTTTTTAGATTTTGGATTTGGAGAATTCACTTAACAAATTTGGATATGTTAAATGAAGTTCAAATGTATTTTTTAAAAATTTAATTTGGATTTGACTTCTGCAAATTTGAATGCTAAATGAAGTTCAAATGTGTTTAAATTTTGAAATATGATTGTTTAAGTTTTTAATTTGTGAAAGAGGACTTCCATTCAACATTTGGGTATGTAGAATGGAGATCAATCTTATTTTGAAATGTGAAATTTTTGTTTTTTGTGTGATTATTGCTTTTTAAAGGGGAATTCTTAATCATATATGAGATATATATTTAAGTGGGATTTTCAAATGATATTATTTTAGTTGAAATGAAATCTTCATTTAATAAATTTGATATTAAATTAAGATGTTCAATATGTGCTTTTGAAAAGTTTAATTTTATTTGAAAATGAAACTTCCATTCAATAGGTGTGAGTGTATTGAATGGAAAGGTTCATGTATGAAAACTTTATGATTATGATTTTGATTTTGGAAAGATGATTGTTCATTTTATTTTGAAAATGAAATCTTCATCAAAGTGAATTGAAAGAAGATGTTCATTTGTGCTTTTGGAAAATTTGTTAGTTTTATTTTTTAAAATCCTACATGTAACAATTATGAGAATTGTTAAATGAGGGTGATAAAATTTTGTGGAAAATATTTTATTAAGTGCATTTTTGAAAAACAAATATGGAAAAATTTATTTTGTTCTTATTATTTTAGAATGAACCTTTCCTTATCATAAAAATGATAAGGAGGAAGTCTTTAAATGTTTTCTTTTATTTAGATCTTTTTATTTTACCCATTGGAGAACCAATGGTTTTAAGACCAAGGAATGCGGTCCTAAAACCTAAAGATGTTTAACTCAACTTAAGAATGAAATAAGCTAAGTGCCAGAAAGAAGGATAGTCTGGATTCATACCAAAGTACAAATCCACTATCGATACTCAAATGATCATTTACCAAAGATGGAGAGAGGAACCATCCCAGTAGTCGAAAAATCTATTGGTTTAAAATTTTATAGAGTCCTTTCAAATCTATTGGGGGAAATGAAGAGGCAAGAATATAATTCATCTTTTATGCCATGCAGATCACAAATATACTTATTATGATTGAGATGTCATTGATAGAAAAATTTCTATATGTACTATCTGGAGAAAGGAAATTCATCTTTAAGGAGAGAGATATTTATCTATCATCAAGGAAATAGACTCAAGTCACTACCCAATGGAAGACTTACTTTTAAGATGGTGCATATGTAGAGATTCTTCCCACTTTACATGAAAAAGTAAGCGGATTTATTTTAAATTGAGTTCATTAAGTTCTCTATAGGGCAAGCCCCATTACATCTAAGGGGAGATCCTTAGGAAAACTCTCGATTAAGGTAAATAATTGTCTTTGAAGATTTAATAGGAAGGACTATCAATCAATGATTGGTTTATATTTGAAGATCAAATGGGATTGATCAAAGAGGGAGTTATCGCCAAAATGGAAATAAGTAGGAGATGCTCTAGAAACTTGTGAGCATCTCAAACTATCTATTGGGCTTTATATTTTGAAATTGATTTAGTGTTTGAGTTATATTTTTTAGAAATTTAGGACTTATGATTCCTTAACACAAGATTAAGAAAATGCCTAAGAGGTGAGGAATTATACTTTATGGCCACAAGGGAGAAAACCTCAACCTAAATCTAGGGAGCTTCAGTGACGGGCAAAAGCATAACCTAAATCTAAGGCGAAAATGGGTAATTGGTTTGCTCCTAGAGAGGACAAACCTTTCTTGGACTTACAACTGGGGTGGCGCCAATAACTCTCTGATTTTAAATACATGTAGGCAAGTCTTTATGCTTATGCAGATAGATAAAATATTTTATTTAGAAAGAGACTAAGTCCTTAAACTCACTCCCTAAAGAGACTAGATCATGTAAGCGACATGCTTCAAATGACCTAAATCTAATGCAATTCAAATTTCATTTTATTTTATTTTGGACAATCATTTTGACAAGCTAATAGAATTTTATATGCATGAGAAATATTATTAAAATCGTGAAGGAGGAGTTTCCACCACGGCTCTCAAAGTCAAGTCAGTTCTCAGCAAAGGTGGAATCCAATCAAGAGTGAAATAAGATGCATTTGTGCATGATATTATAAAGAAATGCTCATCCAGTAAGGGTTGCTAATTCTTTTATCTTGATTTTAATCATAAGCTTTAGGTGAGGTTATGAGTTTCTTTATTTAATTTGAATTGTTAAGTTGGGTAAAAGATTTATTTTTCTAAAGAGCCTAATCCATCAGGCCATACATAAAGTAAGGAAGAAACTAGAAAAAATCATGCCACTTAATGCAAAAAACAAATCATCAATCAATTTATAAAGCTAATCAAAAAGAATAAATAGTCATTTGTGGTGGGCACCACCACAAACAAAAATATCAAATATGGGTAGAGCTCTACCCTTATACAACCGATTACAAATGAATTAAATTATAATTTAAGCAAAGGAATTCATTGTTATGGGGTCTTCAAACTTTATTCTTCTTTCTTTTCTTCTTTCTTTCTTCTTTGGTTCTTCTTTGGATGGAAAGGTAGATGCTTGAGGCTTCACATGGTGCATAAGATGAATCTTATGACCAATGCTCATCTAATCCCCATAACAAATCATTCCAAAATCTTAATATTTTTACATGAAAGGAAAAGTAGAAATCTAACTAATATGCAAAACAAAGGTTAAAGCCCACAAATCCCAAGCATGTATTGGACTTATCACTCCACACATGGGTGACTAAGTCCACGACTATGAATTATGCAAGGGGTATAAGCACCTGCAAAAAAGCATTTATATTTTTATTTATGATAAGCCCATAGCTCCCCAAAATAATAGTTAGACTAAGCCCTACCATTCATTCTATGAGCATACACCAACATCTAAAAATATTCATCACAAAATAAAACAAACATCAAACCAATCTAAGTAGAAGTGGTGACTTAATAATGTGTGCTTTGAAGGTTTGTGTGGTATGCTTAGATGGACTTTAGGTTCAATTTTCTAAGTGTGAAGAACATGTTCAACTTAGAGGAGGTTTCATTTAAGTTGTTTAAGTATTTTGGGTTATTTTTATTATATTTTAATTTGGTTTAAAATTACAATTAATTACTAAGTTATAAAGAGAGGGAAGGAGAGAACTTCTCTTTCCTTCTAATCTAAGTAATTTTCTAAGAGTAGATTCATGTTTTTTTGTTTCATTTAGTGAATGTTTTGATTACATCTTTTAATCAATCCTAAGTTTAGATAAAACTAAACAAACCTATTCAAAAGAAAGGCATTTTAAGATTAAATAAAATGAATCAAAATTCACATATCACACATTACTTAATTTCTTTCCCAACATATATATATATATATAATATATATATATATATATATGGAATGATCATATTATATATCTATACATGCAAATGAGATTTAACACACTTTATGATGCATGCTAAGTAATCCATTTAAGAAAATTTATTAGTTGAATAATGATTTTCTTAAGTAGAAAAGGTTTTCTTATCCAAAACACATACATACATTAAGAAAGATAAGTGAGTATGCCATTGTTAACCAGAGGTAAAGACCTACTTAGGCTACTTAGACCTCACAATCTCGGGGTTGTCCAGGTAATATACCACTTTCTTAAAACATGTATATAAAAGAAATGAAATGAAGAAGGAATATGCAAAAGTTGTTTAATAGGTTTATTTTTGTTTATGTAATTTATGCATGCAAGTATAGGTAAACTTTCTTAAGTGATAGAATAAGGATGAATAGGGTATGAGATTAAGTAAGTGTTGGGTTCTTTTCAAATGAACCCTACATCTTACTCTCTATTCAAAACATAAAGAAAGGAAATATGCTAAACATACTTTTATAATCCATCATGCAAGTTTATAATTATATGAATAGCACACTTTCAGATTTGATATTTCATTTTATGAGTTTTGAAAATATTTTAGATTTAGTAGTGATAATAGCCACTCATATTTTACTTTAAACACATGCACATTTGACATAAAGTAAACAATTTCATTTTAAAATTTTGAAACATGAAATTATGGATGCATGAATCACATGACATACAACTTAACATGTTTGGAAAGATCCAAAGCAATGAAATCATGTAAACAAACTCACTTTACTTAAATCCTAAAGACATTCTTAAGGAATAAGAAAATTTATAATAAATCAAAGTGAATTTCAAAATGATTTTTGTTTAGTTTAAAGTTTGATTTAAATTTGAAAAAGTGAGATGGGTTTCCTGTTCCTAACCCATTCCCACATGTGTTTTATATTTTTGTTTAATTTTTAGATAATTAAATCCATTTTTAAGCATTGATTATGTTAAGGTATAAATTAAGTGGCTTAATTAACCCTTACATACACCACCTTAGAAAAATTAACTAAGTAATTAAGAGCCAATGAGATGACATAAAACTCACAAGGTATTTAAATTTGTAATGCACCTAATAATGAAAAGGCCTAATACAATTTGGCTCATAATTAAAAGTTAAGCTAAGGGGTTTAGCTTAAGTAATTTTGAAACACCCTTTCATACTTATGAAGGGGTTTTAATTTCTTAATTAAACTTAGGCTATTACATAAACATCTACCCAAGATAGATTAATTAAGTTCAATTTTTTAGAATTTTGAAAATTATTTAAAGTGATTAATGAGTTAACCCTTAATTAATTAAGGAGAGAAAAGGGGTTTAGGGAATAGCTTGGGAAAATACTAATTATTCCATAAAATCTTTACTCATTGGATCTAACCTTAATCAAACTCAATCATGATAAATCTACTAATCTTAATTATCTTTAATTACATGAAAGTAATTATGAAATAGCAATTTCCATAATTAAGGCCTCAATAAATCTTAAGAAAATTAGGAGGCGGTCATCCCTAAAATGAACTCTAGAAATTTAAGATTAATTGATGACCTAATTAGAGGATAATTAGCTAATTAAGATTCCCAAAGAAACCCAAATATAGAGAAAAGGGTAATTCAAAATCCATTAAATCCATTTTTAAAATATTCTAGATGAAATTATTTATCCATAGCATTTTTTTCTTTTATTTTTCTAATTTTTCTATGAAGAGTTATGAATTTTAGAAGATCCAAGGATTAATTAAAATTATTAAAATAACTAATCCCATTAACTCGACTCATGCGATATGGTGGGCGTCATCGCTTTACACGCATCAGGGAGTGAGTGGACAACTTAAGTTATCACCTCACAAAGGCGGCAGTGGGGCACGTGCTAATATCCTCAGCCGTCTGATCAAAGATCGGATGGCTAAATATTCACTCATGGTTAAATCAGATAAAGGATTTATAAAATGTGCCAAATAATCTTCGTCCATCAATGGATGGTTCTCGTTCTTCTAAGGATTAATGGAGATCCATGATCAAGGGGAATCGAGAATTTAGTGTGTTCATGCAAGACTCAATCCACACCATCTAAGAATAGTACCAAATCCAATGATTTCTCATGCAATGAAATTCCTTTCACAAGGATCACACTTATGCTAAGTGGCCAAAAATTACATACCTCGAGGTGATCACTCAAGCTTGATGAGGTGGCTTAGTGCAGTGGAGGAAGCCTGTTAAAGTTTCAAGCCTAGAGGTTGAGTGGATCTTCCTATGGACCAACACCACTTGATCTCCCTTGTAGCTTTTATCCAATTGAGGCTCTCCTTGCTATGGGAACTCAAATGGATGCTTGGACAAGTTCAAATTGGTCCTTAGAAGGAGTGTGTAGAAGGAATTTGGATGGGATCAAGTGTAGAGGAAGTTGGCTAATGGATTGAGCTCCCTATTTTGCACTGTGCAAAATCGAGAAATGGGAATTCAAATCCTTCCTAAGAAGCTTTGGAATGAGTTTGTTTCTCTAGGTTCCTAGACTCCAATTTACAGAGGGTCCAGTGGAATTTCATTGAATTAGGGGGAGTATATCTCCCCCTATGGAAATCGGACGGTCAAACCATTCCTTACCATTTTGATCCAATTATTGAGATTAGAGAGGTTTTTTTGATGGTTTTGAGTGTGCACATCATCGGCTTGATCCCTTGAGTGGATTGCCAACTTCCCATGTGCTCTTTGAAAGTGAGGATGAAAATTTTGCTCTAAGTGGTGGGTTTGGTCTAGGGGGTGAAATGGGCTGACCCAAATTCATTGGGTTGGGTGCACCACTCATCACTAAGTCCCCTTGAGCTTTTAGGAAAGCCTCAAGTGGATGTGAAGAGGATATGACCATTTTATCCATGGATTAGGCCAAAATTTGTTCTATGGCCTAGGGGTAGGATGGTCATTTTGGTTTTTTTCCACTTTGAACATGTTTGGTAAGTTGATAAAATAGGTTGAGCCAAATTTAAATGGATTTGGAATCCATTTTGTAGGGTTTGGCTCATGTTGACCCATTTAGGTCAAAAATGGGTCAACTTGGGTCAAGTTGACCAATTGGTCAAAGTGGGTCAAACTAAGGGTTGGTTCAAGTTCATATGACCATTTGAAATGTTTTTGTGCCTTTGGTTTGGTTCAATTTGGATTGGATTTGGTATTGGCTCATATGACTCATTTAGGTCAAATGGGTCAAGTTGACCCATTTGACTCATTTGACCTATTTGGGTTAGGTCAAGGGTAGGTTTAGGTTTTATTAGTCATATGGAGTGGATTAGTATCTTTATTTCCAATTAATTTGGGTTAGGTTCAATTTTGGCTCAACATGACCCCTTCAGGTCATGTTGGGTCTCAATTTAGGTTGTCTAGTTGGCCAATTGAGTCTTTGGTCAAGTTCCACAAGTGATTTGGAATGGATTGACCCATTGGTTTCAATCAATTTATCTTAGATCAAGTTTTGACACATTTTGGCCCTTTAGGTCAAGGGTCAACTTGGGTCAAGTGGGCCAAATATGTTAGGTTAGGCTCAAAGGTTAACTTGATCAAGTTCAAACATAGGTCATGAGTGAACTTTAGATCAATGGTTTCAATCAATTTGGCCTATGGTGGATTTTGGTTATGTTGGGTTTCATTTTAGGTTAAGTATTGACTTGGTCAACCCTTAGGTTTGACTTGGTTTCACCCAATTTGATTGATTGATCATCCCATGATGATTGTTGATCATGATGAGATGGATATATGAGTTTGGTTCAATCCAATTTGGTTAGGATTAAAGTTGGCTCATAAAGGTACTTTAGGTCACTTTGGGTCAAGTGAGCCTAAGTGGGTCAAATGGCTTGGTCAAACCAAGATTTGAAGTTGATTGATCTTGTATATGGACTTATGATTGAAATATAAATCCATTTACAAGTGGTTTGAAGTCAAATGGATTTTGATCCATTTGAAAATTTCATATTCAAAGGGAGAATATGAAGGGGTCTTGGGTTTGATTTTTAATTTGGGTTTTGATTGTTTACTTGAAGTTTGGATTTATATATGAGATCATGATTGTAGGGTTGATTGAACCATGAGAGAAAATCAAGAGTCTGGCCTGATTTGAAGATGATTTGACTAAGTTCAAGATTTTGACTTGAAAGGCTTAGATTAGATTTTGAGTGGATTTGAGTTTGAGTTTTGGAGTTGGTTTTGATTGTTTGAATTTATATTTCATTTATATATGTGAATATAAATGAGAATATAAATTGATCATGAGAAAATTTTAAGAATTTGAAAGAGTTTAATCATGATTTAGGTTAAATCCATTAAAGAATTTTAAGGATTTAAAAAAAATTAATTCAAAATTTAATTTTAAATTTGATTTGATTGATTTATATTTATATTTCATTTATATATGAGAGCATAAATGAGAACACAAATAAGTTTTGAGAAAATCCCATGGATTTGAATAGGTTTGATCAAGGTTTAGAGTTGATTTTGGCTAAGTCCTTTAATGGAAAATTAAAGGGACTTAAGAAATTTTCATGATTGATTTGGAATTTTGAATTTTATTTGATGGGTTTTTTTATATTTCATTTATAAATGTGAATATAAATGAGAATATAAATGAGTATGAGAAAATCTCAAAGGTTTGAATAGGTTTGAATCATGATTTTGGTTAAGTCCTTGGAAAAAGGACTTAAAGGACTTAGGAATTTTGATGGATTTTGATCATGGGTTTGATCATGGATTTCAATCATATGGAGTTGATTTGAGTTTGGGAAAATCAAAATATTGATTTGGGGTTTACTTGAAAAGAAGGAAAGTGAGGATGGTTTAAGCTAGAGGGTATTTTCTAACACTTGGCATAATATTCTATGGCTAACTCTAAGTCTTCTAGGGCTAGGTGAGTGTCCACCTAATCACTAGATGTGTCTTAAGACTAAGGAACTCTTAAAGTCTAAGAGAAGTCCTAAGCCTAAGATGGAGGGGTTGAGAGCTCATTCAAAAAATAAGGTCAACAGTCATCAAGAAATAGTATACTATCTTGAAAGATAGAAGTCACTACCCTTTAATGAACTTAATCACCTCAATAAGGACTCCTAAGGACGATGGGTCTGCATATGTACCAGAGATTCTTCCCCAACTTTAGATGAAAAAGTAAAGTAGGGTTTATTTTAAATTGGGTTCATTAAGTTCCCTATAGGGGCAAGCCCCCATAGTTAATTACATCCTAAGGAATGGAGATTCCTTAGAAAAACTATCGATTAAGGTAAATGATCATTGTCATTAAAGATTTCAATAGGAAAGAACTATCAATTGATTGGTTTATTTTTGAAAGATCAAACGGGATTGATCAAATAGGGAGTTATTATCGAAGTCAAAAGAAAGATAAGTAGGAGATACCCACAATACTAGGAAACCTAGCGAGCATCTCAAACTATCCTATAGTTGGTCTTTACATTTTTAAAATTGATTTAGTTTGTTTGAGTTGCATTTTTCATTAGAAATTTAGGACTTATGATTCCTTAGCACAAGATTAAGGAAATGCCTAAGGTGAGAAATTATGCTTATGACCCACAAAAGGAGAAGCAACTTTAGAACCTAAATCTAGGAAGCTTTTGTGAGAGCTGAAAGCACAACCTAAATCTATAGCAAAAATGGGTATTTGGTTTGCCTCCATAAGAGAGGACAAACCACCCGATTGTTTGGATTTACAACTGCCTATGGGTGGTTGCCAACTAACTCCTCCTACGATTTTAAATACATGTAGGCAGTCTTTATGCTTATGCAAGATATTTAGGCAATTATTTATTTAGAAAGAGGTTGAGTCCTTAAAAAAATAGATCAAAGGGCATGCTTGAAATGACTAAATCTAATGCAATTCAAATTTCATTTTATTTTTTATTTTTGGATAATTATTTTGACTCAGCTAATATGATTCATATGCCTAATGCATGAGAAATAAAGTTATTGGCCAAAATTAGCGAGATGGGAGGAGGTGAGTTTCCACTATAGCTCTCAAAGGTCAAGTTTCTCTGGAAAAGGTGGAAGCCCTCTAATCAAGAGTGAAATAAGATGTTGTTGTGCATGATATTATAAAACAAAGACTCATCTAGCTAAAGAGTTGCTAATTCTTTTATCTTGATTTTAAACCTAAGCTTTAGGTGAGGTTATGAGTTCTTTATTTTTAATTTGAGTTGTTAAGTTTGGTAAAAGATTTATTTTTTCCTAAAGAGCCTAATCCACATTCATGCCATATATAAAATAAGAAAGAAACTAGGAAAAGATGCCTCGTAATGCAAAAGCTAAATAAATCATCAATCAATTTATAAATCTAATCGTAAAAACAATAAAAGGCCATTGTAGTCTAGCACCACCGCACAAACCTGAAAATAACAAATGTGGGTAGCTGAGCTCTACCCTTATACAACCCAGATTACAAATGAATTAAATTATAATTAAACAAGGAATTCATTGTTATGGGGCCTTCAAGCTTTATTCTTCTTTCTTCTTTTCTTCTTTCTTCTTTGGTTCCTTCTTTTGGATGGTTGGAAGGTAGATGCTCCAAGGCTTCACATGGTGCATAAGATGAGATCTTATGACCAATGCTCATCTAATCCCCATAACAATCATTCCAAAATCTTAATTGCATAAATTTACATGAAAGAAAAAATAATAAATCTACACTTGCAAAATAAAGGTTAGCTAAATACACAAATCCCAAGCATGTATATTAGAATTATCACCCCACACATGGGTGACTAAGTCCACCGCCTATTATTATGCTTAGGGGTATAAAGCACTAAAAGCATTTATATTTTATTTATGATAGCTTAAGCACAATCCCTAAAATAATGATTAGACTAGAGCATCATGTCATTCATTCTGAGCATACATCCTAACATCGTCTAAAACATATATCACAAAATAAAACAAACATCAAACCATACTAACCTAAAGCTAGAAGTTGTGACTTAGGCTAATGTGTGTGCTTTGAAAGTTTATGTGGTATGCTTAGCTATGGCTTAAGGTTCAAATTTTTTAAGTGCAAAAATATGTTCAACTTAGAGGAGGGGTTTCATTTAAGTTGTTTAATTATTTTGGGTTGATTTTATTTCATATTTTGATTAAGTTCAAGTGAATCCTATAATTAATTACTAAGTTGTAAAGAGAGAGAAAGAGAAGAGAACTTCTCTTTCCTTCTCTAACCTAAGTAATTTCTAAAGTAGATTCTTATTTTAGTTTTATTTAGTGAATATTTTGATTAAGTCTTTTAATTAATCCTAAGTTTAGATAAACTCTAAACAAACTTATTCAATAAGAAAGACATTTTAAGATTAAATTAAATAAATTAAATCCACATAACACACACCACTTCATTTCTTTTCCAACATGCATATAAATGAGTCCTAAGCACATCTATACATACAAATGAGAATATTTAACACTTTATGATGCATGCTAAGTAATCCATTTAAGAAAATTTGGAAGTTTTATGCATGATTTTTCTTAAGTAGAAAAGGGTTTCTTATCCAATTTTACATACACACATGAAAGTAAGAAAGGCATAAGTGAGTAGCGTCATTGTTAATCGGTGTAAGGTACAAGATCTACTTAGGGCTACTTAAAACCTCACAACCTGGGTTATCGGACTAATATACCACTTTCCTTAAATACAAACATGTGTACAAAAAGAAATAAATGGAAAGAAAGAATGCAAAAGTTGTATTAGTTGATTTATTTGTTTATGCAATTTATGTATGCATAGGTAACCCTTCTTAGGTGATAGCATAGGGATGAATAGGATATGGAATTAGGTAAGTGTTAGGTTCTTTCAAATGAATCTTACACCATTCAAAACTATACTGACATAAGAGAGAAGGGAAACCTATGTTAAGCATACCTTTATATTCTTCACATGCAAGCTTATAATTAAAATATAAGTATAACACTTTTAGATTTGATAATTGATTTATATGTTTTGAAAATAATTTGAATTTAGTAGTGATAATAGCCACTCATATTTCTACTTTAGCCAACACATGCAAATTTGACATAAAGTAAACAATTTCATTTATAAATTTGAATTTGAAAAATATGAATGCATGAAACCACATGACATACAAGTTTAACATGTTGGGAAAAGAATCAAAAAATAGTGAAATCATGTAAACACATTCACTTTAATTAAATTATAAAAACATTCTTATGGAATAAGAAAGTTTAAAATAAATCAAAGTGTATTCAATGTGATTTTTGTTTAGTTTTAAGTTTGATTTAATTTTGAAAAGGTGAGTTGAGTTTCATGTAACTAACCCATTCCCACATATGTTTGACATTTTAGTTTAATTTTTAGATGATTAGATTCTTTTTTATATATTAATTAGGTTAAAGTATGAATTAAACAAGTTAATTAACCCTTACCTACACCGCCTTAGCATAGTTAACCAAATAATTATGAGTCAATGAGATGACATAAAAAAACTCACAAGAAATTTAAACTTGTGATGCACCTAGGAAGAAAGGTCCTAATGCAATTTGGCTCATGATTAATGATTAATTAAGCTAAGGAGTTTAGCTTAAGTAATTTCAAAACACCCCTTCACACATATGAGTCAAGTTTTGATTTCCTTAATTGAACTTAGGCTCTTAAACACCGAAGCATCTACACAAAGTAGATTAATTAAGTTCTGGAAGCTTTTAGAATTTTTAGAAATTAATTAAAGGAGTAATTAATGAATTAACCCTTTATTAAGAGAAGATTAAGGAAAGAAAAAGGGGGTTTAGGGAATAGCTTACGAGAAATGCCCCAAATTTATTTCTTAAATCTCCTATCCACTGGATCTAACCTTAATAAACCTTAATAATGGATAAAAAACACTAATCACACCCTAATTATTCTTAATTATATAAGGAGGGTAATTAAGAAACACATTTGCAATCCCCCCAATTAAACTTCAATAAATCCCAAGAAAATTAGGGGAGGTGAGTCATCCCTAAACATACCCAAGAAGTTTGGGATTAGATTAATTAAAAGATAATTAGCAAAATATAATTTCTAATAAAACTCAAAATTAGAGAAAATCATAATTCAAAATCCATTGAAATTATTTTTAAAATATTTTAGGATGAATTATCTTTCCATAAGATTTTATGTCATATTTTTTAAATTTTATTGAGAGAGATATGATTTTTAGAAGATCAGGAGATTAATTCAAATTAATTAAAATCTCTAAACTAATCCCTCAGCTCATTGCTTGACGCATGGCGGTCAATTACTTTACATCGTCTGAGCCTACACTTAAACATCAAATCATGCGTGAGCGGATGCACTTTGATCCTGTCGTTGATCAAAGATCGGGACGAGATCCTAGATTTATAAAGGATAAATGAATTTCTAAGCGTGGGAATAATCTGGTCCATCCAAAATGCGGATGGAGCCATGATCTCTAGTTCTTCCCTTAGGATAGAGAGTCCATGATCTAGGGGAATCAGTGGTTGGATTGGAACAAGACACACCATCTAAAGCCAATAAGGAACACATCCAATGGTGGAATTTGCATGACTTGAAAATTCTTTCACAAGACCAACACCTCCTATGCTAGGTGGTTAAAAATTCCATACCTCAGAGGTGATCCAGACTGAGATTGATGAGGTAGCTTAGTGCAGTGGAGCGACCTTGAAATTCTTAGGCCTTGGGGTTGAGTGGATTATTTTATAGACCAACACCACTTCACTTTCTTTGTGGCTTTGATCCAATTGATGCTCTCCTTGCTGTGGGAACTCAAATGGATGCTTGGGTGCACTCGAATTGGTCCTCAGAGGAAGTGTGCTAGAGAAATTGCAATAAATTTTAGAGTGCATAAAGTTGGACGTTCAAGTGAGCTCCCCTATTTTTCAATGGAGAAAACCGAGAAATCTCAAATTCAAATCCCTCTTAGAATTCTTAGGAAGGTCTCTGATCTTTCCTAATACTCTCCAGGCTTGATCAATTGAGGAATGATGATTTTGAATTGGGGAGTATATCTCCCCATGGAAATCGGAGAGCATGCCATTTTGATCCAATTACTCAAATTAGAGAGGTTGTTTGATCCATTTTGAGTTGGTCAGTTTGAGGCCTTGAGTGGATTGCCAACCTCCCATGTGCATCAAATTGAGTGGAAGGAGGATTTGAAATGAGCCAATTTGACCCATGGGGTCGGGTTTGGCCTTGGGTCCATTTGGGCTGACCCAAACCCATTGGGTTGGGTGCACCACTCTTCATTAAGTCCCCTTGAGCTATTAGGAAAGCATCAAGTTGATATGAAGAGAGTATTACCAAATTACCCATGGATTAGGCCAAAATTTATTCTATGGCCTAGGGGTAGGATGGTCATTTTGTTAATTTTTCAATTTGGATATATTGGGTATGTGGAGAAACTAGGTTTGGCCAAGTTTCATGATATTTCGAATTCATTTGATAAGGTTTCGCTCATGTTGACCCATTTAGGTCAAAATGGGTCAACTTAGGTCAAGTTGACCAATTGGTCAAATTGGTCAATTCAATTGGTATGTCAAGTTGGGTCAAGTTCATGACCATTTAAAATGTTTTGGTGGCTTTAGTTTGATTCAATTTGGTATAGTTTTGAATTTAGCTCATATGACTTCATTTAGGTCAAATGGGTCAAGTTGACCTATTTGATCCATTTGACCTATTTGGGCTAGATCATGGGTAGTTTTAGGTTTGGTTAGTCATATGGAGTGGATTGGTATCTTTGTTTCCAATCAATTTTGGCTATGTTCAAATTTGGCTCAACATGACCCCTTTAGGTCAAGTTGGGTCTAAGGCCAATTGGGCTAGGTTAGGTCTAGTTGGCCAATTGAGACTTTGGTCAAGTTCAACAAGTGATTTGGAATGAACTTGACCCATTGGTTTGAATCAATTTGGCTTAGATCAAGTTTTGACACATTTTGACTTTTAGGACAAGTTGGGTCAACTTGGGTCAAGTGGCCAATTGGCTGTTAGGCTCAAATGTTGGCTTGGTCAAGTTCAAACATAGGTCATGAATGAACTTAGATCAATGGTTTCAATCAATTTGGCCTATAGTGGAATCTGGCTCTATTAAGTTTAATTTTGGGCTAAGTGTTGACTTAGTCAACTCATAGGTTTGCCTTAGTTTGACCAAATTTGATTGATTAATCATCTCATGATGATTGTTGATCATGATGAGAGAGGCATATGTGGTTCAATCCAATTTGGTTGATTAAATTTGGCATAAGGGTACTTTAGGTTACTTTGGGTCAAGTGAGCCTAATGAGTCAAATGGCTTGGTCAAAGCTTTATTTGAGTTTGATTGAACTTGTATATGGACTTATGATTGAAATATAAATCCATTTTTTGCAAGTGGTTTGAAGTCAAATGGGTTTTGATTCATTTGACAATTTCATATTAAAGGAAAGAATATGAATGGATTTTAGGGTTGATTTTTGAATTGATTTTAATTGAGTGATTGAAGTTTGGATTTATATATGAATTCATGATTGTAGAGTTGATTGAATCATGAAGGAAAATTAAGAGTTTGGCTTGATTTGAAATTGATTTGGCTAAGTTCAAGATTTTGACTTGAAAGGCATAGGTTGGATTTTGAGTTGATTTGAGTTTGATTTTTGGGATCATTTTTGACTGTTTGAATTTATATTTCATTTCTATATCTGAATATAAATGAGAATATAAATAGATCATGAAAAAATTTCAAGGGTTTGAAGTGGTTTAATCATAATTTAAGTCCATTAAGAAGGATTTAAAGGACTTAGGAAAAAAGTTTGGGGTTTGAATTTTGAATTTGGTTTGATTAATTTATATTTATATTTCATTTATATATGTGAATATAAATGAGAATACAAATGAATTATGAGAAAATGTCATGAATTTGAATTGATTTGATCATGATTTAGGCTAAGTCCATTAATGGAAAATTAAGGACTTAAGAGATTTTATGAATTGATTTGAGTTTAGTTTGATTAGTTTATATTTATATTTTGTTTATATATATGAATATAAATGAGTATAAAAAATTATGAGAAAATCTCATGAGTTTAATTTGGTTTGAGTTAAGATTTTAGTTAAGTCCTTAAGGGAAGATTAAGGACTTAGAGAGATTTGGGACTTAGAAATTTTGATGGATTTTGATCATGGGTTTCAATCATGGATTTTAATCATGGGTTGATTTAGATTTGTAGAAAATCAAATGAGATTGATTCAAAGTTTGACTTGAAGGAAGGAAAGTGAGGAATGGTTTAAAAAATTTGGGGTAGGAAATTTTCCTAACAACAGGCATGACATATTCTGGCTAACTCTTCTAATCTCAGGGCTGGTTGAGTGTCCACCTAATCACTAGATGTGTCTTAAAACTAAGGAACTCTAAATCCTAAGAGAAGTCCTATGTCTAAGATGGAAGGGTTGAGAGCTCATTCTAAAAATGAGGTCCAGATTGCGATCAAAATCTTGTTCATCATCCATTTATCATGGTCCCATACTCTTGGTGAGGAGGTAGTAACCCAACTCGAAGGATCACTTAGCCATAGGTTGCATCGTCCAAGAATAGACCGAGTGGGAGATAAGTTTAAGTCCACCTTAGGCGATGACTTCTTATCTGTCAGTGTACCATGATTCACATCTCAGGTCTGGCCATTGGGGAGCATATGTTAATCATGATCATATTATAATGATGTCATTTTGGTAGCAACCACCGTCAGGACTCTAGTCATGACATCATATGTGGATCCTATTAAATCAGTCGAGGACATGGGCACATCCTTATTGGCGTGAGAATGATTGAGAGTGAAATAAATATATTTGATTTGACTACTTTGTATTTAGTTTTCTTAATTTACCACAAATACTTGTGGAATGGATTGAATGGAGTTTGCTTTAAGTATTTTAAAGATTGAATTTCATTTAAGTATTTAACACTTAATGATTTATCTAATTTTATATTTGTATTGATACTTAATTTTTATTAATTCAATTTGAGCTTGTAAGTATATTTTGATGGTAAGTATCCCCACCATTTAAAATCTTCATTCAACATAGCCATCATCGATATTTATGAGTTTGCTTGATCATTTAATTTATTATTTCAGATCCTGTCGACTCTATTAATTTAATAATAAAGGATCATATCTCATATGATAAATTAGCTTCTCATATATTTTAAAAGTTGAAATTCTTATAATATATAGATTTTTTAGGTTTTGTTAAGACGGTCTAAGACTAAAAGAACCCTTGACATCCTCAAGCACTAAATTTAAGTATTCAGCATAGTGTCGGGGCCCATGCAAGTATTTAATAATTTAGATAATTATATTTCTAAATTATGAGATGATTTTCATATTTTTCATGTAATTCCAACTTAGCATGCGCAATATTTTTAGATATTAAAATTTACACTCTAAATTTTTATATCAAATCTAAATTTATAGTTCAAATAATTTCATCTAATTAATGAGTCATTGACTTTAAAATCATAATTAGAATGAAATTTCTAAATTTTTTTTTGGATTGAAAGAAGCTTCATAATTCATGGAGAATTTAATTTAGCATTGCCTTAAATGCCTTATACATAATTGCAGATCGATGACATTATTCATTCATTTAAAGCTTGCATAACCTCTAAACTACTTGAATATGACATAAGTTTGCTTCAAGAGATGTGTGATAGATTCACATTCATTAAAATACTTACATGCGTTGAATATTTTAATTCACATACAAGTCATTGCAAGCTTCATTGAAGTGTTTAGCATTGAATATTATTTAAATTTGTCTTCATATGAGAATGATTTTTCAACTATACTATAAAATTTGTTCGTGCTGATATAAATGACATCAAACCCAATTAGAGTTCATTTTTTTTATTCCACTTCAAGTCCTATTTTATTCACAATTAATTTTATATTTCTCACAAATATATTAGTCCAATATTAAATTAATTAAGTTTTATGTCAATCCAAATTTTTGGCGACCTCACATCTTCCCCATAAGTGCATCGAGTATTTGGCATTTCATTGAGCATAATGGTGAGTGTCTTGCGACTCTGGTCATTATTCTTGTTAGCTCTCTTAGCATAATGAGTCTTCAACATACATAAAAAAAACATATATGTATGTTCTCTCATCTCTCTTCATTTCTTTTGTTGTTTAAAATTGATCATTAGATCGATCGCCATGAAAATAACAAAGAAAACAAAGTCCTCATCCCAACCATTGGCTTTCAATGTCGATGTTGCAACAACTAAGCAAATATCTCTTTCTTCCCCTTATTACAATAATCAAATAACTTAACATTGTGAACTAAAGTTTCCTGGGCACCGCAAAGATTTAGCTCCGACCAAAATGCTTCAACTCTCTTTGAATCCAAAACCATCCTCTAATCTGTAGAAATTGAATTCTTCTCACTTTTAATTCCTTAGAAGATTCAAATCGACGATTCCAAGCTCGAAAATGTTTTTGATCGATTTAAAGAGTTTACCAGCAAATTCAACTTTGCTCTTACGAATAACTTGTTATGCATCCTTTAAACAAGCGTCAATGAATTCTAACTAGTCAAATATTTATTGAAATATCACATCATGCTTAATGATGAGCTAGTGAATTCACTATGAATTTCTTGAATATAATTTGAGTACTCATTAAGAACCTTTAGTTATATCTTCCAACTAGTTACATAATTTTACCAAAATCTCTTGTGAATTTTTTTTATTTGAATTTCATTCTTAAACCAAGCACTCCATAAATCCCATGTGCTTTCATTTCGTGTACATTTATAGCCTTCTTCAATTCATTTTAAAATAGTATTGTAATATATGAATTAAATAAGAAAGCTTGTTCTTGTGAATTTTACTTTAGAGCTTGATTTGAGCTCATCTCATAAAAAAAAACCCTCTAGTTTCATGTAACCTTATCATAAGTATGACATGAATTCAAAGTCATGTTTGCATTTGGCTTACTCTCTTTCAACTATTTTATACATGATATAAAATAAGCCACAAAATTTAATTAATTCTTAGCCAACTAAGTTATAGTTATTTATAGCATGTAAGTGAGTTATTAAGATTCATCTTCATTCTCCAAGCTTGATTGTGTTCAATTGAAATTATTTATTTTTTATTCACTTAGATTAAAATATTGTAACTCCAGTGTTTATTCAATAAACCGTGATCATGCTCAATGGTAAGCATTCAAGTTATGTTCTTGCTTGTGAACGGGCAATTAATTTTTTTTATTGGATGCAAACTCTTAAATCGTATAGATTTTCATATGCTTGCATTTACTTGATAGCAAATGTGGAATGAAGTGGTTGTGACATATTTTACACATATGTATCTATCATTATACTTAATTACTAAGTTTAAATGAGAGGGGGTCTCATATTGATTCTTTTCACTTATATAAATTAAGGTAATAGGAACTATTCCCTTTCACATTCCTCATTTGAAAATGAGAGGATAAAGAAACTCTTGTCCAAAGTTCAAGTGTGCATTCAAGTTTCTTTGAAGTTCATTATAAGCACTTCTCTCTTTTTTTATTTTAAAATTCATGTTTACGTTTGTTTTATGAACTTTACAATTTCACATAATTAAATTTCATCTTAGATTATTATAGTTTTGATATGCTTGATTTATTTTTAAATAAATCTTGATTCTTCCTACTTTTTTCTAAGTCCAAAATTTAGTCCAAATTTTGGCAGCATTTCAACATAGGGGGAGCTACATCTAATAATTTTGGCCTACATGTCATACTCTGATGTGCACGATGGTTGGTATTTTGAAACATCTCATTTTCTCCACACTTTATGGCGTGAGTCTTGATGCAAAAAAAATACAATACAATTTTCACATTCATGCATTCCTACACATCCACAAATTACATCTTGAAATTTTATTTTTGGTTTTGGAGGAGGGAAAGAGAGGATAGTGTGGTTGTGTGGTGCAAGAAGCCAAGCTTGATTAGAGTTTCCTACGACTAAGAGAGAGATCCACATAGCATGGATAAGAGAAAAGGAGTTCGACTAAGATGTAGGTTGGTCTTTGTGTATTAGAAGGAGACTACGTCAAAGGGTTCACATAATGATGAGGCAAAAGTTTAATCACGGGAACTTTGGCAATAGAAGGAGGACAAAGAGTGCAACCTTGGTGTGGGTTGGATCACGGAAAATCTGAGAGGAAGGGATGGAGCTCAAGCAGGCACAAAAAACAAAACAAAATGGAAGCGGGAGAGGAAAGATGTCCATTTTGCTGAAAGATGAGAGGAGATTGAAGTTCAAGAGAGCCTAGAAAGGATTTGGAAACAAGGTTGGTTGGGTGCTCGATTGGAGGAGAAATACTATAGTTAGGCGAGAAGAAAGATGGGGAAAGTTTACATCGAGTGTGGAGATAATCGAAGAGAATCATCATTGTGCCGATTGGAAAAGAGTTATTACTATGTGTGCTCGATTGGAGTCAAATTTGGGAAGAGGAGTGAAAATGGAAAATGCATGAGAGAGAAAAATCATCAGATGGAGTTCCTTCTCATAAAAATAATTGGAAGAGGAATCGTCAGCTTCTTATTGGAATATAGGAAGGTATCGAGGAAGATGATGGAGTTACTCGGTCCTCGTTTGAGAGAGGAGAAGGAAACAGGCTTACAATTTAAACACGGATGCTCTTGAAGGTCGGACAAGAGCTAGGTTTGAATGGAGAATCCATGAGAGACAAATGTGGCTTGAAGGAATTGAGAGAGAGTCATTTTTGGATGAGAGTGTATCGTGAAGAAAATATTATCAATTTTTACGTCTGAACTCCAATCATGAGCGTGTCAATATTTTTTCCCCATTTTAGCGCGATATGTGATGTAAAGGGATGGCATTCATTGAGTCCGTTTAGCCCCTGACTGACCATATAAGCATCATTGGAATCTGGGAGAAATTTAAAAAATATATATGAAATTTAGGGTTTAGGTGTATTTTTTGCAAATTGAGCTGAAGAAATAGAAAATCTCATTTCCTTTTACAAAAGAACCATGAAGATGGAGAGCGTTGAAAAATAGTGACCAATTTAGGCAGGATGTATTAAATAAAAATTCATCAGTAATGTTTCTCGTATAATTTTTATACGGTTTGCTAGTGATATTCCTGATCTGTCTGAAGCGGATATGTTCATTACATTCCATTAGAAGCAATTTGGATGCTGTTTGGTTAAATTTTTACTTTGTTATTTTGCATATAACTCTACCTCTCTTGAGAAGCATTTAAGACTTCTTTTCAGTTTATTTTGCTTTCTTGAGATTATGTTTAGGGCATTCAATGGAAGCAATTTGATGGTTGCTTGGATGATTTAGGTGTTTTTTTGCATCACATACTCTTTGTACCTCTCTTGAGTACATGAAGACTTTTTTTCCAATTTATTTTGTCTGGTTCTTGAGATTATGTTCATTACATTCTAATGGAAGCAATTTGATGGCTGCTTGGATGATTTCTGGGTGATTTTTTATATCTGTACTCTCTGTACCTCTCTAGAGGGTACAGAGCATTTAGGGACTTCTTTTTCCAGTTTATTTTGCCTATTTCTTGAGATTATGTTCATTACATTCAAATGTAAGCAATTTGGAGGCTGTTTGGATGGTTTCTGGAGTTTTTTGGCATCTGTACTCTCTGTACCTCTCTTGAGGGTATAGATCATTTAGATTATATTTTTCAGTTTATCTTACTTCTTCTTGAGATTATATTTAAGGCATTCCAATGGAAAATTGGAGGCTTTGGATGGTTTTGGGGGTATTTTGCATACTCTCTGTACCTCTCTTGAGGGTGAGATCATTTAAGACTTTTCCATTTATTTTACAGTTCTTGAGATTATGTTCATTACATTCCAATGGAAGAATTTGGAGGCTGTTTGGATGGTTTTTAGGAGATTTTTTGCATCTGTACTCTTTGTACCTCTCTTGAGAGTATAAATCATTTATGACCTTTTTCAGTTCTTTGGCAGTTCTTGAGTTTATGTTTAGGGCATTCCAATGGAAGCAATTTGAAAAATTTGGATGGTTTTAGGGGATATTTTGTATCATACTCACCTCTCTTGAGGAACTGAGATCATTTATAACCTTTTTCCAATTTATTTTGGCCTTCTTGGAGTAAATATATATTACATTACATCATAAGCTTGGAGGGTGGTTTATAAGTTTTACGCATCATACTCTATGTACTCTCTTGAGGTACAGAATATTTAGGCAGTTTATTTTGCCTTTTGAGATTATGTTTAGGGCATTCTAATGGAAGCAATTTGAAAGGGATGATTTGTTTTGGCATTTGTACTCTCTTCTCTCTTGAGTGCAGATCTTTTATTCTAGTTTATTTTGCTATTTCTTGAGATTATGTTTATTGCATTCCAATGGAAGCAATTTGATGGTACTTGGATGATTTGGGTGGTTTTGCATCTATTACTCACATATTTTTGGATTTGTTTGGCGGATGAATGGGTCAATGATGTGATGTGTCGTGATGTCTAATGACTCAAATTTGGGAAACTCCTTGGCACTATTCAAATGAAAGCGAAGCATATACCTTTGTCTTGTGACTATGCACATCAAATTGGCTTTAGTGTTGGAAGGACCATATTAGTTATTGGCCAAACTCAAGAAATTGAAATCAAAAGATTTTATGTGCAAAAGTGGTGAACAAGTCAGTCTAAATGGCTTAACAAAATTCAGAAAGTTGATACAAGGCGGTTGTCCATGATTAGATTCTCTGTTGATTTGGAGGAATTGATTAAAAACATACTGAAAGTCATAATCATTCTTTGGTAAAACTGGCGACCTACATCTTCTCGAGATCCTGAGATGCATTAGCGATATGGCGTCCTTGTTGAAGATGGCAATTAGAGTAAATTGATGCATTTATCTAAGAGAAGTTGGCGTGAGAATATTGGGTTCACAAAAGAGATGCTTTCAATTTTATTGAGAAGAGAAAAGATCGAGGATTGCGAATGGTGATAGAATGCATTAATCTGATTGTTTAAGGAAAGGCAAACAGCGATGGGATGTTTGCATGGGATGTACAAGTTGATGAGTCGATTGCTTAGTAAGCTTTTTTAGCAATGGCATGTCTAGGATAGAATATGATTATTTTGGGGATGTGATAATTTTTGATACAAGCTATCGACTCAATAAATATAATCTTGTTTTGCCCTCTTGTTGGAGTGAATCATCACGGCAAAATGTATTATTTGGAGTAGCCTTTTATTAGAAGAGATAATTGAGTCATTCTCTGGCTATTCAAATTTCTTGTTGATGGTGAGACATCCTATAACAATATTCTTGATCAAGATCGCTATGGCGAGAGCTATCAAAATTGTATTATTGTGTACTCTTCATAGGTTGTGCCAATGGCATATTTCAAAGAAAGCTCCTTCCAAGGTTCATTACTTTAATAGTAATAAGAGAGTACAAGGGCTATTTTATACATGCATGAGTAAGTGTGACTCAGAGGAAGAGTTTGAAGAAGCTTGGTCTGCCATGCTAGAAGAAGGTAATTTGCATGATCATGCTTGGTTGCGAGCTTTATAAGATTAGATCCAAGTGGTCCCTTGCATTCAAAGGACTCATTCTATGGGCATCTTGTCAACGTAGTGAGTCCACGAATAACGTATGTCACAGAATATCTAAACCAACAAGTTCACTCACAGATTATTTCTTGGGGTTGGAAAAAGTTATGGAGACATGGCACCGAAATGAACATGACAAAGACTTCAAGTGTAGCCAGTCATCGATTGTTCCTGTTGTTAAGACCGGTCAATTCTAACAATTTCTATGTTTTATACAAAAAGGTTTATACTATATTTGAGGAGGAATTTTTGCATGGAGTTGGAGGCCTATCAGTAACTAAGTCAGATGGCAGCACCATGGAGTATTTGGTGAGAAACTTAGAGAATAAAATGCATCAAAACATGGGTACTGCATTTGATAGGGACTACCCACAGATGTAACTTGTACTTGCAAAAAATTTGAAATGATGGGATTACTTTGTACTTGTATCAGAGTTCTTAGTCAGGAAGATGTTGTGCGCATTTTAGACAAGTATCTTCTCATGCGATGGTCTACCAGAGCAAAGAGGGATATTTACATTGATAGTACATATGAAAATGTAGAGATGGATGAAAATGCTCTTGGCATTATTTTTTTGGAACCACATAAGTCGATATGCATATCAAATAAGTAGCACGAGGCAATAAGAGAGGACTATATGCTTGGATCTTTAAAAAAACTATATGATGATGTCTCTATAATAAGTGGGAATTCTCCTCCGGTGACAGCGTTAAGAAGAAGAAGTCAACCACAAGACAAGGAAAAGACATCTTAAAGGATCCGGTTAAGCAACGTCCAAAGGGTGTTTCCAACTCAAGGCTTAAGGGATATTGGAGAGATCCAAGAAAGCCAAGAGTAATTTTCTATTTGCATTATTTTTTAGTATTTTAAATATTGTTGTTAATCTTTCAAACCATACTACTTTGTTGCGAAATCAGTCGATAGTGTTGCGAGCGTGTTTTTCATAAGTTGCATCACCTTTCTATTATGCGAGTATTTTTTCGTGCTACAGAATATCACACATCGATGCTGTTGTAAGAAATCATCAACTAATATGATGTTCTACATGTAAGAATTTAACTCGAGCTCCATAACCAATCATCTGAAGGGTACATGATGGATATTATTTCAAGAAAATATTTTAATGCATGACATCATCTAGTTTTATGTTCTTATATACAATCTTTTCGTAATGCTTTAGAGTCCCTAAGATGACTCTCTTTAACTTAACAGCACACCAAGATGTTTAGGCGTATTTAGCTAGATTTTCTCACTTAGGCTATTTGTAGCTCTTTAAGTAGTAGTTATTGAGTTAATCCTGAGGACCTTGTAATCATTATTTGTAGCAATAAATATGTGATATTACCAATGGAAGTAGTTTGGAGGGTGATTTGTTTTTATAGGTTTTTACATCACGTACTCTTATCTCTTGAGGTACGACATTTAGAACCTTTTTTTGGTTTAATTTTGTTTATTGATATTATGTTTAGGGCATTCCAATGGAAGCAATTTGAAAGCTTCTTGGATGGTTTTAGGGGTATTTTGCATCTACTCTGTACCTCTTGAGTCTGATCATTTATAGCCTTTTTTAGTTTATTTTATCGATTCTTGAGATTATGTTTAGGGCATTCCAATGGAGGCAATTTGAAAGTTGTTTGGATGGTTTGGATGGGTGTTTTGCATCACCTCTCCAGGGTACAAATCATTTATGGCCTTTTTCTAATTTATTTGCGATTCTTGAGATAATGTTCATTACATTCAGTTTATACAATTTGAAAGTTGTTTGGATGGTTTAGGGTATTTTGCATATGTACTTTTCTGTACCTCTCACATCAGATCATATATGTTTTCCGTTTATTTTGCTTAGAGATAATGTTCATTACATTCAATGGAAGCAATTTGAGGCTATTTGGATGGTTTACGGGGTGTTTTGCATGTACTCTTTGTACTCTCTTGAGGAGAGAACATTTAGCCTTTTTCCAATTTATTTTTTTGCGATTCTTGAGATTATGTTTAGGGCATTCCAATGGAAGCAATTTGAAAACTTGGATGGTTTGGATGGGTGTTTTGCATCTATACCTCTCCTTAGGGTACAAATCATTTATGGACTTTTTCCAGTTTATTTTGCCTGATTCTTGAGATAATGTTCATTACATTCTAGTTTATGCAATTTGAAAGTTGTTTGGATGATTTCTAGGGGGTATTTTGTGTACTCTGTACCTCTCACAGTCAGATCATATATAACCTTTTTTTCAGTTTATTTTGCACGATTCTAGAGATAATGTTCATTATTCCAATGGAAGCAATTTGGAGGTTGTTTGGATGGTTTCGGGGGTATTTTGTATAGCTCTTGTACCTCTCTTGAGTCTGAGATCATTTAGAACTTTTTTCCAGTTTATTTTGCCTGATTCTTGAGATTATGTTTAGGCCATTCTAATGGAAGTAATGTGAAAGCTACTTGGATGGTTTCGGATGAGTATTTTGCATATGTACCTCTCCTGAGGGTACAAATCATTTATGGTGACAATATCTCTGGTATACATATGTAACTAGCATAAGTTAACTTTATTTGTATTAAATCGATATCATAAGAAAGGATATCTAGAATTAATTTTTTATTAGTATTAAGTTAGTTGGAAAATTTAATCTCATAATGTGGTGGCAAATTTAAAAAGCCTCTTAATCTATTGTATTTATACTATTCATTAATTGAAAATAATTATTATATAATTAAATGTTATAAGTTATCTCTTTCACACTAGTTTCATTATAGTTATAAAGAATTAAATTTTCATATTGTAATGAGACAAAAAATTTATTTTTTTATAATAGATTGACTTATTTTGTTTGGGTTTCCTCTAAATAAATAGACAAGTCAATCTGATAAGGTTCAAGTTAATATTGAACTTCTTTCACTCGAGCATGAGCATACTAAGAATACATTTGAGTTAATTTTTTTTTAGTTGCTTTATTTTCAAAATAAAATAGCTAAAAAATCATGTCATATTTAACTATTAATATTTTAAATATTTAAAAAATCATGATGAAATTTACTTTTAAAATTAAAAGCTGTTAAAATATCATGATTATAAAAAAATTAAAGTTTAAAATTTTTTTAAAAAATTTACTTACACCAACCATAATAATTTTATAATTAATATTTAAAAAAAAAAGATAATCACAAACAAATAAATCGAGAGAAACTACATGAAAATCCACGCTCATAACAATCAGTGAACCAACACATCACACAATACAAATTACAATGATATACCATTAATCGACCTTTCTTGGCTCATCTTTTAAACATAAAAAAATTTAATGAAATCTATTTCTTTTATCTCAAATTTAAAAGAAAGTAACTTAACATCTCTTATGCTTCTCATCTTGAATGGAGCCACCATATCACTTATTCTTGCTCTTCCTATAAGTGTGTGCGAACAAACTTCTTTCTCTTCCTCATCTAGTTCACACCATTCAATGTTTTTGATTCGAGCTTGTACATCGTCATGTGTAGTGACGACCTCCACAAGAACTTCACCTGTGAACTCCACATGGGCTTTTTGTTGGAGTATCCAACTATGGAAGCTCTGTGGTAACCACAAATTCCTGTAGCCTCAGGGGGCTTTCATTGGTAGCCTGTACCCTCCAGGGAAGCTCTGTGGTAGCCTCCTCAAGAGTTTCCCAGTGACCCCACGAACCTCCCCAAACTTGGGTGGTAGACCATTGCTGAGAACTTTCTCGATGAACAACTAAATTAAGCCATATCATCATTGTTGCATGAAAAGATCTTGTATCTTTCAAGTCCACGAAAGCAAGTATCTCTCCACTTCTTTGTTGTGGGTGTAGTAGAGAGGGTAGGAATACACTGAGAGATGTCGAGGAGACATATAGAGTGGATGAACTCATTGGACTTAAATGGACTATCGCTCATTTAGATTATTGAGGAACTAATTCAAAGGATCTCCTCTTCTAATATGTCCTCAATGAAAGGGGACTGATAAACCGATAAGAAAATGTGAAGACATACAACATAAATAAAGACATTCTTATATGAACTAAGTGATATTATTATATGTCACTGTCCTCTCAAACCGGTGAAAGCATTATTTGGAAACTTATTTTTGCCCATCGCATATGGCTTTGTAGATGGAAATGGCGCTTATGATGCTTATGTGCTCACAGCCCACATTTACAATGAATATTTTATTAACTTCAATGCATTAAATTACACATTCCCGGAGATATAAAATATACATTAAGAGTGACAAAGTCACTCATGTAAGCGTCCTCGGTGCAGATCTTTGATGTAATAACATCAAATTGGGAAACTAGAAAGTCCCAAATGGCTCCCCTTGTATTCACAAATCTATCATGTCATCTAGGCAATCAATTTGCCACCTATAGTTATGATATACAAAAAATAGATTTGGAGTAGAAAATGTATGTACACGCACAAACTATGCTACGACAGCGAGCCATCCGAATTCTCAAGTTGATTCTTGTAGTCATGGGAACTATCGTGAGATTTCTGATAAGACCTTCTCCTCTTTTGGCATCCATCATCTCACTGCAACCATGGGGGTGAAAGAAATGCCTTCACCCAACAAAGCTTGATTTCTATGTCCCCAAGATAGGATCGATGTAATGGCAGGTCTTGCTTAATTTGAGTTAATGAATTGATGGAGATGAAGCTCTTTAAAATAGTGGCTTCATCGGTAAAGCGTCGCAATATTATCAACAGTTCTTACGGTGGTAGGTGCATCTCGGTTATCCTTTTCCCAAACATGGTAAACTTCAAAAAGAAAAGTCAGTAGGTAATGAGTACAGATGCAAATCACCCATCAAAATCAAGCGAACAGCTTCTAAATTATTCCTAATAGACTGTACATATGCAAAAAAAAAACCACCCAGAAATCATCCAAACAGCCTCCAAATTGCTTCCATTGGAATGCCCTAAATATAATCTCAATAATTAGGCTAAAGAAATGAAAAAGTAGATCATAAATGATGTGCCCTCAAAGAGTGCTGAGAGTCTGAGATAAAATATCCCGAAACTATCCAAGCAATCTAAATGCTTCCATTGGAATGTAATGAACATAATCTCAACAGCAAAATAAAAAAATTATTAAAAGTCACGTACCCAAGAGATGCAGGAGAGATGCAAAATACCCCCCAGAAATCATCCAAATAGCCTTCAAATTGCTTCCATTGGAATGCCTAAATATAATCTCAGAAAATAAACTGAAAAAAAGTATGCCACAGATATGTACCTCGAGAATGAGTACAAATGAAAATAGAAACCATCTAAATAGCCTTCTTGCTTCCATTGGAATGCCTAAATATAATCTCAAGAAGAAGGCAAATAAACTGAAAAAGTAATTTTAAAGATGTGCCCTAGAGGTATAGAAATGCAGATGCAAAACTCCTGAAACCATCCAAGCACTTCAATTTGCTTCCATTGGAATGCCCAAATATAATCTCAATAAAATGGCAAAAAAGAGCCAAAATGCTTTGTACCCTCAGAGAGGTACAAAATCAGTGAAAAAAATAATGCTTCCATTGGAATCCTAAACATAATCTCAATAAGAGGCAAAATAAATTGAAAAAGTATGCCATTCTGAGAACAGGAGTCTGATAAAAATACCCCAAAACCATCAAGCAAATTATGCTTCCATTGGAATGCCACAATATAATCTCAAGCTAAAGATCGTACCCTCAAGAGGAGTGCGGTGAATACAGAATGCCAAAACCCCAAACTATCCAAGCGACCTTCAATTTACTTCCATTGGAATGTAAATATAATCTCAATAAATAAGCAAAATGAAAAGAAGTCCAAATGCTTTCTTCTCAGAGGAATGCAGGTATATACAAAAAAATACCTAGAAATCATCCAAGTAGCCATCAAATTACTTCCATTGGAATGCCCTAAACATAATCTCAATAAATAGGCAAAATAAACTGGAAAAAAAGGTCATAAAAATCGTACCCTCAGTACAGAGTGAATGAAAATACCCCCCAAAACTATCCAAGCGACCTTCAAATTACTTCCATTGAAATGCCTAAATATAATCTCAAGAAGAAGGCAAGATAAACTAAAGTAGACTAAAGATCTGTACCCTCAAGAGGAATGAGAGTATAGATCCAAAACCCCAGAAATCATCCAAAGCGACCTTCAATTTGCTTCCATTGGAATGCCATAAATATAATCTCAATAAGCGGGCATAATAATTGGAAAAAAAAGTCCCTGTACTTTCCAGAGAGAATTCAGAAAATATAAAACACCAAATCATCCAAGCGACCATCAAATTTCTTCCATTGGAATGCCAAATATAATCTCAAAAGCAGCAAAAAAATTAAAAAAGACTAAATAATCTGTACCCTCAGAGGTATAGAATTACATAATACCTCCGAAACCATCAAATTTTAAATTGCTTCCATTGAAATGCCTAAATACAATCTCGAAGAAGGCAGATAAAGCAAAAAGTAGGTAAAGATGCACCCTCAAGAGGTATAGAGTCAGATGCAAAAAAAAGTACCAGAAATCATCCAAGTAGCTATCAAATTGCTTCCATTGGAATGCCTAAACATAATCTCAACAAGCAAAATAAATGGAAAAAAGTCATAAAAGATCTGCCTCAGAGTCAGAGAGCAGATCAAAATACCCCCGAAACCATCCAAATAGCCTTCATATTTGCTTCCATTGGAATGCCCAAAATATAATCTCAAGAAGATGGCAAGATAAACTGAAAAAAGTAGGCCCTAAATGATCTGTACTCTCAAGAGTGGAGAGTCTGATGCAAAAAAACCCCAGAAACCATCCAAGCGACCTTGATTTACTTCCATTGGAATGAAAATATAATCTCAATAAGCAGGCAAAATAAATTGGAAAAGTCTCTAAATGCTCATACCCTCAAAGTGCAGTCTGATAAAAAAAACACCTAGAAATCATCCAAGCGGTCATCAAATTGCTTCCATTGGAATACTAAACATAATCTCAATAAGCAGCAAAATAAAGCTGGAAAAAAAAAGGCTAAATGATATGTACCCTCGAGAGATCAGAGTACAGATGCAAAATAGATATCAAAATAGCCTCAAATTGCTTCCATTATGTCTAAATATAATCTCAAGAAAGAAGATAAATGAAAAAGTATACTAAATGATGTACCCTGAGAGGTACAGATCTGAGATGCAAAATACCCCGAAACCATCCAAACAATCTTCAAATTGCTTCCATTGGAATGCCTAAATATAATCTCAAGAAGAAGGTGATAAACTGAAAAAGTATCAAAATGATCACGTACCCTCGAGAGGGAAGTCTGATCTGAAAAAAAACTCCCAAAAACCATCCAGACCTCCAAATTGCACATTTGAATGTAATGAACATAATCTCAAGAAATAGGCAAAATAAACTGTGAAAAAAGGTCATAAATGATATGTACTCTCAAGAGAGTCTGATGCAAAAACCTCCCGAAATCATCCAAAGCGACCTCAAATGCTTCCATTGGAATGTAATGAACATAATCTCAGAAATAGGCTAAGAAAGCGGAAAAAAATCCTAAATGCTATGTACCCTTGAGAGGTATAGATGGTACATATACAAAATAACATAAAATAATCAATCTTTGGGCGGTGAGAAGAATAGAGTAAACCACAAATTCATTTTCAAGTTGGAATGCATGTGTAAATAACTCATGTAGTCACAATACCTCAATTTTGATTTGCTATATCAAGGCGAAGGCGGACGTCGCCTGGGAGCTAGCGAGAAAAAATCCCTGAAAGAAAGCTCTATTGTTATGTACGAGGAATGTCGAATGACATTATCATCTCGTTCTTCTTCTCTCGCTTGAGCAGGCGGGCTCAGAGGAATAAACGTCATGAATACCATCCTACAATGTCCATCCATTCGCTCCGTTGCGCTAAAATGGGGAAAAAAATCGACACGTCATGGATTTGAGTCCAAGTAAACTTCGCAGACTCGTAATATTTTCTCGTCAAGAGAGATCGAGGATGAGATAGAAATAAATAAAATTCCCTTTTTTTTTGAATGAGATTAAATCATTAAAATTTTTTGTGATTTTGTAAACGGCCAGGATAATGAGTAATATTCTTATTTTTATTATTTTAAAATTAAATTTACATAGATTTTTATATATAGTTATTTATCTTAATTAACTCATTTCCATTTCATTTTCATTTTTATTTTATTTACAAACTAATATATATATCTGATAGAATGTCTAAATTGATCTAGCATTATATTAACTTAGGCATGATATTAATAAAGAGAGTGTCATTTAATTAATTGATTTTTCATTGCTAGAGTGGATATTCTATAATTCCAATTGACATTGAGCTAAATAATACCATGCTCTAAATACACAAGGAGGGAAGCTTAGAGAATTATAGAAAGATCGATGTTCAAAGCCATTTTGACTGTTCTTTATGAAGATGTCAAAAGACAATCACGCTTGCCTTGCAGATTAAGACAAATGCCGTTGCTCCAATCAGATGCACTCTTGATCCGTCTGGATCAGGCAGTTCATGAAGCTAAAAACCCAATGGACATTCAACCTCATTGGTATCCATAGAGTTGAAGATATCTCAACACGAGATCGTGACCTCTCAGAATCTGCGAGAAGATGAAAGCAAGTTGGCAGAACTTTGATTGTGAAGGCTTGAGGCTATGTCATTTCTTTAGCATTTTGATGCAACAAGATGTCATTGACATGGAGACACTATTTGTTCAGAAGATCAAAGACAAGATAAGCATGATCAAAACCAGAACTTGTGAATTTCCCTATTTCTTGAAAGTTTAAATAGGCTAGATGTCAATTTTGTAACAAATATGTAGCTATTTTTTAGTGTTATCAATATAAAAAAAAATTTAATTTCATATTATACTAACTTTGGGATATTAATAAATGTATGACTATCCATTAGTATTAGCTATTATATTACTTGACATTATCAAAAAAAATCGGGTCGAATTAAACCCGATTATAAAGGGATAAATCAAAGGATCAGTGTGTTTTAAGAGTCCATCATAAACATGATGGGCGGTCCATGATTCATCTGCCTTTGCTGAGGAGATTCCTCCATGGAGCTCACTTGAGCTAAAAGATTCAACCATATCAAGAAACGCAGAAGAAAATCGCATGGAATTTCAATGGGATTACAATTCCCCACAAAAAAGATTTTTCAAGCTTCGGTTTTGATTCATACCTGCTGAAGCTATCACTTCCCAGTATTAGGCCTTCCTGATCTAAAGCATAGGTGTCTTGAACCTTAGTGATCTTCTAGATTAACTCTACTTAATGCTCTTAAATATCATAAAATAAAGCATATATATATATATATATACATGTTCTTTCATCTCTCTTTACAATTGCGGATGAGTTTTGAGTAAGTATGCTGGATGAGTCAAATAATAATCCTAACTTGTAGAAAATAATAATAATAATAAATCTACACTTACAATCGTTTACATTTATCTTAAAATGTGATCCATGTTTACTAGGAGAACTATGTGATTGATCAACTCACTATCAATCAACAATGATATCTTTGCACCCATAAACATGACTTCTACTTTGTTATACTTTGAATATTCAAGTAGATTAAAAATGTGATTACATTTAAGTGGTAGTTTAAAATATTAGAAACATAAAGAAAATAATGTAATCTTAAGTCCCATTGAATAAATCTCACTTTGTTTTGCCTCTAATGTGATGGATGAAAAATGGAGAGATATAAATTATAAAAATAAATAAAAATAAAAAAAAAATGAGACTTAGGCTTTGGTTGGCTTGTGATCCCACAATACAACAACAACATTAATCACTATGGGTACTATGAATCCTTAAAAGTCTATTGTGTCATATTATGTGTCAAATTCTCATTTAAATCAAGTATACTATATCATTTTTTTTATACATCTTAACCAAGTCTTTTGTTTTATCTTTCTTTAACATAAGGCAAATAATGCATCTACTATTAATGATCAATGACGCTTTTATGTATTACCATCTAAGACTCTCCTTCTTATCTACCATTGGAGCTACTCTTTTTGAATATACTATTTTGCATTCTATTCTAGAGTAAAGCCACTCATCCATAAGCATCCTCATCTCTAAAACTTAGTATGCTTCTCTTTTTTATTGGCCAACATTAACCATAAGTCATTGCAGGTCTTACCACCATTTTATAAATTTTTTCTTAAATTTAAGTGGAACTTTTCTATCACATAATAGGTTAGATGCATTCCTCCACTTAAACCATCCAACTTGAATTCTACTATCACAGAAAATAAAAAAAAAATGAAAACTCCTGCTGCGTACAAGCTAGAGACGGATGATGGAGGGACTCTATGAGAATGGGGAGAGAGAAAGAATGAGAGACGCAAGGAAAGAGAGAAAAGAGAACATCAACTTCTTTTCTTTTTTTTTCCGGTTTCCTGTAAATCTAAAGAGGAGAGAGAGAGAGACAAAGAGAAGAGAGAGAAAGAGAGGATCTTTTGCTTTCTTTTCGGTTTCTATAAATCCAAAGAGAGAGAGAGAGAGAGAAAGAGAGAATTGGAGAGAGGGACGTGAGAGAGCATCAACTTCTTGCTTTTCTTTTTTTTTCGGTTTCCTGTAAATCACAAGGAGAGAGAGACAAAGAGAAAGAGAGAGATGGAGAAAGGGACGTGAGGCGTGCCGTTATTAGGATAGTGGGTCGGACTCGTTATACGTAAGAGAGAGGATAGAAGGAGCTGCTGTAATGGGTGAAGCTTAGAACCGACGAGAATAGAAGAAAGAGACGCAGGCTTATTGCTGTCTGAAATTTTGGAGAGTTGGAGGAAACGACGCCATATCAAGCTAGAAAGCAGATGGAGCCTGCCTCCTTGCGATCTCAGCAAAAGAGAGAGTGAGGGAGGGAGAGAGCTGTATATTTTTGGAATTATTTTTAAAATAGGTTTAGTGTTAATTTTAGGTATGAAAAAAATTTTTTTATGAAAATAGATATGTCCGTAATAACTTTCTTTAAGGATTTTTTTTTTTTTTTTTTTTCTTTGAGAGAAAAGAGAGATGGTGCGGCTTTTTTGTTTTGCTTAAGAGAGAGAGAGAGATTTTTATTAATTTTTTTTAATTAATATAATTATTTAAAATTTTAAATATATAATTTAAAATATTTTTTATAAAATATTTAATAACTAAATATTTATATATTTAGTTATTAATTATTATATATATATATATAATTAAATATATATAATTTAAAATATTTTTAATTATATATATAAATTTAGAAATTTATTTAATAATTTTAATTAATATAATTATTTAAATATATAATTTTATTAATTTTGTTAATATAATTTAAAATAATTAAAATATATAAATGAATAATTTTTTTTAATAAATAAATAAAGAAATAAATAAATTATATAAATATTTTATAAATTATAAATAAAGAAATTATATATATATATATATTATTATATATATATATATATATATATATATATATTTATTTATTTATATTTATTTAGTTATTTATGTATTTAAATTATATAAATATTTTTAAGTTATATAAATAATTTAAAATATTTAAAATATATAAATAAATAAATAGTTATTTATATATTTTATTTATTTATTTAATTAGTTATTTTATTTATTTAAAATATTTATTTTAAAATATATAATTGGTTAAATAAATAATAAAATTTAAATTATATAAATACTTGATATTTATATATTTTATAAAATATTTAGTTATTATATATTTATTTATTTATATATAAAGTCAATAAATTATATAATATTTTATAAATTTTATAAATAAAGTAATTATATATATATATATATATATATAAATTTATTTAGTTATTTATATATTTAAATTATATAAATATTTTTAAGTTATATAAATAATTTAAAATATTTAAAATATATTTAAAATATATAATTTAAAAAATAATTTTTATAAAATATTTTAATTATATATATATATATATATATTTATTTACTTATATAAATTATAATAATAATAATAACAAAAATATAAAAAATATACAAATATAAAATAAATAAATAAATAAATAATTTTTTAATAAATAAAGAAAGGAATAAATATATATATAATAAATATATATATATATAAAACTAAATAAATTTATATATTGAGATTTGGTGTTGATAAGATCAAATAAAATTAATAGTTGTTATTTTTTTTATTTAAACACTACATGTTATGATAAACTAGTATGGAGTGTATGTGTTCTTAACTCATATTTTCTTTTTTTTATTTGTTATTATCATGTCTAATGTGGATCATTCTCAGTCTGCATCATGTGGTGATGATATAGTTATAGGAGTTGAATGTGGTAATAAAATTATAACCATTTCTTCACAACATGTTGACTCAGAGGCAAATGTACTTGAAAAGTGGAGAAGTTAAATCTAGGAAAGGTAGAAAGAAAATATCTTGATTATGAGTATTTTATAGAAATCACTTCTACTTTAAGGAGAGACTACCCTCTTTACAATGCATATGTTATCAGAAATTCCATAAATCCAAAACTAGCACACTTGAGACAAGTGAAAGAATGTGAAAATCAAGGCCAAGAATAAACAAGTTATTGAATTGGCGACAAAAGAAAAAATTATGTCTTTTGAATTAAATTGAGATTCCATTATTCCATGACCTCAAAATTATGATCATCTTGAGATAAGAGAAATAATTGCAAAGATGATAATTATGCATGAGTATCCATAATTGTTGAGCATATGTGGTTTAATATAATGTTGAAGGTGTTGAATCCAAATTATGAGAGGGTGTCTAGAAACTATTAGAGTGATTGCATGAAAGTATATGAAATGGAAAAATGAGAGATTAAAAACATTTCTTAAGAGCATTCATAGTGTTTCTTTGGCATCTGATTGTTGGACTTCAAATCAAATAGTGGGTTATATGTGCTTAACAATTCACTATATTGATG
Source organism: Cymbidium sinense (assembly GCA_021442155.1). Taxonomy (NCBI): domain Eukaryota; kingdom Viridiplantae; phylum Streptophyta; class Magnoliopsida; order Asparagales; family Orchidaceae; genus Cymbidium; species Cymbidium sinense. The sequence continues at coordinate 10,524,726 of CM038227.1, read as the reverse complement.
ATTCTTGGCAACTGCATAAGCGAATCATCAACTTTATTGAGCTTGATCCTCCACACACGTACATTTATCTGTGATGCAATATGTGATTGTTTAATAGATTGGAATTTGTAGGATAAGGTGTCTACTATCACATTGGATAATGTTAGTAATAATGATGTTGCTGCAAATGCATTAAAAATTAATTTTCAGTCTAGAGGAAAGTTACATTTTCAAGGTCATTTCTTTTATGTTAGATGTTGTGCTCACATCTTGAATATAATAATTCAAGATGATTTGAAAGAGGTATAACAGATAACACATAAGATCAAGGAGACAATAAAATACCTTTAAAAGTCTCCTTCACGGTTACATTCTGTTGAAGTGGAAAAGTAGTTAGGGATCCCCACTTCAAAGGGATTATGCATTGATGTTCCTATAAGATGGAACTCCACTTACTTAATGCTTGAGTCTGCTTTTATTTATCGTAATGTATTCGTTCATTGTGCAGCTCGAGATTCCAACTATAAGTGGTGGTCTTCTGAAATTGAGTGGTATAACTATGAGCAGATTAGAAGATTTCATTGTGTTTTTCATAATGTGGCAATAATGATTTCAGGTTCTTCTTATCCAACTACAAATATGTTTCTACCTACTGTCATGCATGTAAAGAAACTACTTACTGAAGAATGCAGTTCATCAGATGAATTCATCAAGCAAATGGCAACTGTTATGAAAATTAAATTTGATAAATACTGGGGAGAATACAATTTACTCATGTTAGTGGCTGCTGTGCTTGATCCACATTTGAAAATAAAATTCATTACTTTCACATTTCCTAAAATATACTCTAGTTCTGAGGTAGAATCCAAGATTAAGAGTGTTGAGGATGTTATTTGGGAAATCTACAATCAATATTCAGTAGATAGTAGTACTTCAAGCTCTTCAATTTCTAGTGGATCTTCAAAACTAGCAGTTGATGTGCCCTTTGCATCAAATTTTGATTGTATGTTAGGATTTGTTGATTTTATTGTTGCTTCTGGTTCTATTCAACCATCAAAATCTGATTTGTAAACTTATTTGGAGGAGGGATTATACTTGTGCAATAATGAGTCGTTTGATGTTCTCAAATGGTGGAAGATGAGTACTCTCAGGTATCCAATTTTATCCAAAATGGCTAAGGATGTTTTAACAATTCCCATAACCATTGTTGCATCTGAATCTGTATTTAGTGCTAGTGGTAGAGTTCTTGATGATTACAGGAGCTCTTTATCTCCAAAAATAGTCAATGCACTTGTTTATATGGCTAGTTGGATTAGAAGTGTTCAGCCCAACATAAAAAATCCTTTGGTACTTTTCCAACATAAAAGCAATCTATTTAATATATCTAGTAAATTTCATTCCCTCATTATCTACTTTTATTTCAGCATGAGTTAATGGAGGAGGAGAATCTTTATGTGAAACTTTAGAAAATGTTTAGCAATGGAGAGAATACTAAGCACCAATATATCATCTCATATTTACTCTTTTCAATCTAATTTTCATTTATGTTTTTTTGGACTTATATTTGTGATGTTTAATTTGGACTTACAGTTGTGTTAATTAATTTGGACATACATTTATGCTATTTAATTTGGACTACAGTTGGCCGTAATTATGTTTATGTTTCAACAGTTCAGTTTGAGATTATTTTTTGGCATCTTAATAGTTGGCTACCTTATTTGAGATTATGTACCGTTGTGTGCTCTTTCTGTTTCTGTTGGTTCGTTGGTTGAAATTTTGTTTGGGTTTGTTTGACATTATGGGGGTCGCTTGGGTGATTCGGATTTGTGACTATGTCTTGGGTGATATCTGTAAGGATGACTTTTGGGGGGCTACTGGTTGGATTTATCTTTTCTTTCTTAGCTTGATGAGTACTATTGTGTGCTCTAGGATGTTTCCTATTGGGTCATTGGTTGACATTTTTACTAGCTTTGTAATTGGGGGTGCTCTTGGCTTTGGTTGACATTATGGGATTGGGGGCTATTTTCTTGGGTGATTCTAACGGTTTCTATCTTTGACTTTGGTTTCTATGACTATGTCTTGGGTGATACACATGATGACTTTTTTGGGGTGCTAGTTGGCTTTATCTTTTTTCTTTCTTAGCTTGATGAGTAGTGCTCTAATGTTTCATGTTGGGTCGTTGGTTGACATTTTTGCATTATGGGATTGGGGGGCTGCTGGCTTGGTTTTTGTCTTCGGCTTTGGTGATAGCCTACTGTTTTGCTTATTCTTAATTCTTAAGAGTTAAAATGGTAAGATCAACAGATGCTACACTTACTCATATCGCTTGTGATATTACGCATTAATGGGCTATGATGGAAAACTAAATAGATGTATGAGATGCAACTTAGCTTGATGGTTGGTTGTATGTATTTTCAAACATTCAATTTAATTTTTTGTGATTTCTATTTGTTGTTATATTATGTACAAAAAATTTTAACATTTTTCCTACCAACTCATTCTAATTTTAGTTTATTTAATGTTCATTTCATTTTTTTTTCCTACACTTACTATTATTAATCTTTCATTTTATCAATTTTTTGAAAGTTTTAAATTCACACAACCACCAAGCTATTGACGGCATCAATGATTATTTATTTTAATTTTTTGAGCTCATTCATAATATTTATTTCATATTTTCTTGTTAGTTTTATTTACATGAAGTGCAGATTATTATTTTGAAGATTCAAGGTTGGTTGAGTGAAAGCTTGAAGACTTGAAGGAGTGGATGAAATTGGAATTTGGAAATTGTAATATCACTATTTTGTTAGCTTTTATTGAATCAAATTGTTACTTGTATATGATCATGTAAAATTTTATGTTTAATTTATTCTAATAAGTTGTAAATTTATAAATTGTAATAATATGAGTTAGCAGTTTAAACTATATTCAATTTTTGTAAAATAAATATTTCGATTGTAATTTTATATCTTTTAGTTTCAATTAAATAATTTTACTTAATTTTACTAATATTACTTAATTATTTTTTTATATAATAAATTTTTTATTGTAAAAAAATTTTTGATTGTATATCGCTATTTTGCATATCTTTTAGTTTCAATTTTTGTCAATATTACTCAATTTTTTTTATTGTATAATATTCAATTAAATAAATATTTTTTAACTTTTTCAAATTTTTTTAATTTTAAATGAAAATTAAGAAAAATTATTATTAAAATATAAAATAAGCCAATTTTGAGCACGAATAAACAAACACAATAATTTTTCGAAGACACTCATAAACGAGCTAGAACAATTTTAAATAACAAAATAAATAAACGAGTCGAACACAAACAACACCTCAGCTCGCTCAAGCTTGGCTCGTTTACACCCCTAGTCATAGCCCTCTAATATGTAGCTCGCATTCTTCAATCCGAAGGGCATGACTGTGTAACAATAAATGTTGATTGCCATTCTGAATGATGTGTGTTTCTCATCTTCAGCCGCCATCTTGATTTGATTATACATACGACGATCCGTCCATGAATGAAAACATGTTATATGAGGTGTTGTCCAACAGTTCTAATATTGGAAGCGGAAAGTCATCTTTTGGGCAAGCCTTATTTAGATCCCGGAAGTCAATGCAGATGAGGATCTGACCATTCTTCTTCCTAACTAGGACAATGTTGGCTATCCAATATGCATACTTCTCCTCCCAGACGAAGCCAGCTTCGATGAGCTTTTTAGTTTCTACAATTACCTATTCTTCAATCTCCAACCTCATTCGCCTAGGAGCTTGTTTAACTAGTATTGCATCTAGCTCAATGGCTGTCTTGCCACATCGGGGATAAGCATTTCGAATGTCAAGCAAAGCATCCCCTAAATTCATATAACAGGGCTTTCATTTCTTCAACCTTTTCATTAGGCAGAAGGGCACTAACGAAGGTTGGACGGGGATCATCTTCTATCCCCAAGTTGATTTCCTTCAATTCATCCATAGCTACTTGTCCATCATCTTCAAACTCTTCGGGCACAGGCCTGGCTCCCACCTCTTCATCATTTGTTGAGTATATCTCATAAAGGTCATCTTCATTTTAATTTGACCTCAACTTTGTTTCCTATTATTGTGTAACAAGCTTTTCAATGAATCTTATGTCAGATGTATCCAAGACCTTTATATGTGTGATTATTACACTTTCGTGAGGTATGTGGACTCTTTAAATTCCAAAGGGTGTCAAAAAGGTGAGCCCTCCATTTATCAGTTCTGACATCAACCCCTAATTTGTGCATCATCTTGATTCTCTAAGGATAGTATTTTGGCATTCTAGTTGGCACCATATCATTAGATTCATCCAATTGCCAAATCAGAATCTTGGTGATAACACTCTTGACTTGTAAAATGAGATTTCATGCTCATCACTTCCGGTAAGGAGGTACATAAAAGTCTTTAACTCTTCGATAATGTGAACTTCACGTGGAGTAATTTCTTTGAAGTATTGAGAAGGTACTGGCATGATCACAAATGAATCTTCTGATATTAGTAAGTTTGCTTCCCTTATTGTTGAGGTATATTGTACCTGACCTTCATAGATCGATTCAAACTCATAATCCAAATTAGAGTATTCTACTTTCTCCTTTCCTTTCTTAGAAGATTCGCAAGTCTCCTTGGGCTTGACAAGAATTTTATACTCATCTTCTGTATCACTACCCAAGTGAGGAATTGACCTCTTTAGCTTCGATGGTACTCCGAGCATTTTAGGAAGAATTGACATTGCTTTCTTTCTTCCTTTTAGTTTTATATCTTCTTTTAATTTTCTTGTAGCCTTTGACGTTGATGTTGTATGATGTAGACTGTTAACGCTTGGGCTCTTTTGGGAGAAAATATTTTGCATCTTCATAGATCTTCGTCTCATGAACTGTAAATGATTGAAAATTGCCAAGGATTTTGTGCTTCTCTCCATCCTTAAAGTATTTTATGCATTGATGCAAGGTGGATAGCACCATTCCATATTCATGGAGCCAGGGACATCTCAATAACTCCGAATGAAATATCAATCATGGAATTTGGCTTCAATGTATAGCTCTCCAAACCTGAACGGTAAGACGAAGGACCCGAGGGTCTTTTTTCCTTTTCATTAAAGCCATGAATCATCAACTTATCTTGCCCGAGATGTTGAATGTCAAGGGATAACCCCCTCAATTCTCGTAGACTCATGAGGTTAACCGATGAGCCTAGGTCGATCAAGATTCGGTTTATCATAACACTATCACTCTCCATAGTGACATACAAAGGGTGATTGTGCTCTGATGTTCCCAGCATAAGGTCTCCTTCATAGAAACTTACAGTTGGGAGATCTTGAGATTGCAAAACTTCATACACCTTTTCAAAATATGCTTCAACTTCTCTAGATTATTTAGAGCTTGAATTAAGGTTTCACGAGATCCTTCGTTAAGAGGGCCTCATACACACTCAATTGGGGATCTTCCTCAAATGCAACAGACATTGTAGTCAATTTCCTTACTTGGGTTAGACTCTTATTAGGCTCTTTAGGAAGGATGCTTTCATTAATTTCAATATTTTTATCTTTGTCTTTATTTGGCCCTTTCCTTGGTGGTGGTAGCACTTTGCCACATCTTAGTTGCACTTGGGCCGCTCTGTTTGGCTCAGACTCTTCTAAAGAGGTCATCCCTTCAAGATTAGCATTTACTCCTAAATCTTCTGAGTCACTGCCTAATTTTAAGCATTCCATGTGAGTTTTCATTGATGATTCTGAGTCATTTCCCTCGAAAGCATAAATCTTTCTCCGAACTATCATCTGTTTGTCTTGCCATTAAGCAAAACTTGAGTGCTTCATCTTCAATCATCCTTCTTCTAGTTGAGGTAAACCCTATGAGTTTATTTGAACATTCTGCATATATTGAGGTTGTCTGGCAATAAATATCATAAGGGCACGAGCTTCATCGAGAAGTGTTTGATGATACTAAAATAACTCGACACATTTCTCTAAGGAGTGATTCATCACCTTCTTTATTTGGTTCAATAATTTGGAGTCTAGCCATGAAGTTGGCAAGCTTGATAGGTTGTCTCATTGGTGATGATACTCTTCTAGATTATTAACGATCTTTTGAACTATAGTTCTATTTTTGATCTTCTTCTTCTTATTACATAACTTCTTTGATGTATGTGGTTTGTGTTTAATTGGCTCTTTCTTATGTCACGATAGAGTGTTATAGTTAGAATGTTGTTGAGAAGCTGATGTGCTCGCTCTAGACATGTCTTTCGACTCCAACATTGGTTCAAGTGGTGATTTCCACTTGATGTTGGGAACACCTTCCAGCTGCTTCAACATTTTGATAGTTTTTTTGGAGACTGCAGTCTCCCATTGTCCTTCTTGTACTTCATTTTCTTTCACATTATTCTCAATCGAAGGCACGAAAGAGGATGTGATCACCATTGCAGCTTCTTTCTTTGGGTGAATAAGAACACTGTTGGACAGTGTAAATTCACCTCTCTTGTATTTTCTTTTTAGCCAGTCTTTGAATACATAACAATCTTCAATTGAGTGGCTAACTACTCGATGATATGGGCAATAGTTTGGGTTATTAGTTTGATTCTTATTTTGCATTCGGTAATTCCATCCCTGCCTTAAGAGCTTGGCGAAATAATTTGGCCACACTTTCTCTTTTAAAAGAGTATTCTTTGCTCATTTTTTCTTTGAGAGATGGTTGTATGTGTTCTGTGTCTCTCATTGTTTGCCTTGGGCGCTCTCCACCACCTGAGGAGTTTCGAGGTCTATCATTGCCTCCAAGGACAAGCTTGGGTGAGGATTGACTAGCTGTTTGGTCCTTTCTTCAACATAAATGAGTTGTTTTCCTTTATCGATATTATAGATTATTCATTTCCCTTTACCCAGGCTATAAGAAGAAGTGTGCGATTCACTCCTTTTTAAGTCTGAAGGCTTACTCCACTTTACTTTATCTGATTGACTCTCAGACTTAGGAAATTTTAATTTTTCAAATTTTGATACTCGATCGAGTAGCTCTTGAAAAGTAGTGACGGAAGCCATGCAAAGATATGATGCCATCTTATCTTCAATATTTCTCATCAACAATTGGATTGCATGATCTTCCTCCAACTCGTCCTTTCTTCTTTTCTCTAAGGCAAGTTAAATAGTTGTCTTTTTTTTCTGCTAGAATCTTTTGATAAACATTATTTCTAACTCAACAAAGTCTTGGTGAGTCATTTGGTAATTCAATACCATTCAAAAGCGGTTAAAGTTAAACTACTAATGAAATAACAATACATCATTGCCTCCAGTATTACCACGAGTCACTTTGAACTGTGCCAAGTGCTGCTTAGGGTTATTCTTGCCATCAAATGCATTGAACTTTGGCACTAAATAGCCTTTTGGGTATGGCATCTGATCATACTCGGTTGGATGGACCTTTATTTACCAACTTTTCTACCTGCAGTAACAGCTTTAATCTTCGTTTAAAAGTAGTTTCTCAAACTATCCGCGCTCGATGTACTAGGCATGTTTTGAGGAGTTGTTGGGAAGCCATGAATTTCATTTCTCCCTCATGAGCGCTATATTTTTACGCATTATCGCATCATGAGATTCATCGAGCCATCATCTCATTTATTTTAGTGTTAAGTCAATTTCTTTATCTTTTTCTCATTTGTATGCATGTGCCTCTGCACTTGGGCTAGTGTGGCAATGTCAATGAACACTGGATTCTCTTCTCTTTCTAACTCTTCTCTTCGCTCATCATCTGAGGAAGAGCCTAAGTGCTCTTCTTCTTCTTCTTGCCTTTCAGGAAGAGCAGTGGGTATGATGGTACATCGATGTTGATTATAGAACCGAGTACTGGGCTGATCATCACCTTGACCTACCATATAGACTACTTCTATTATCATGGTCTCATCATCTTCTTCTTCATCTTGTAGTCTTACTTCTGAGCGTCGTCTCCATTGAATCTCAGGCTCAGGCTAAGGCATGAACATTTCTTCAATTGGAGTGCTTCGATCAAAGTCAACTACCTCATGAGGAATCGAGCTATTTGGTGATGGGATTCCCTGGAGGATTCTGTAGGGTGTCGACCATCCATTGGCTTATTAATGGTAATCTTCTTTTTTGGGACCCATTTCTGCCAGGCCTTATCATTAGCGGATCTCCGAGAATATAAGCCGGATGCCATGCCTTTGTTCTTTTCCATAGTGATTTCTTCTCGAGGCTTTGGTCTCCAGATTTATTTTCCTTTCTGCCAGGACCTTTCGGCGATGGATTCTTGGATGTGCGATCCAAGTGTCACACCGATGCTCACCGTCGGGGCTTGTATGCTCTTGAGTTCTTACTACTTCTTTTGGTAGTCTCTGTAGTAGAGCATTATTGGTTTCTCTGATTATTGTCCTTTGATAACTCTTTTTCATAAGACCTTTTTCTTTGACAACTTTTAGTACTCTGTGCACTCTAGAGGATAGAGTCTCGGGATTCCTCCTTTGTGGGATTGGAGCTTGGTACTGTTGCTCCCAGATTGATTACTTAATATCACTAGTAGAGCTATTCTTCTTCACCCAGATTTTCAAACTTGTTATGGGTGGGAACACTCACCCGGTTGTAAAAGGTTGTGTAATAGGGTCATGTGAGATGATGGGCTCGACATTCCTTCTTCTCCTCCCTTCTTTAGCTTTCCTCCGGATGAGGAAGCTTCATCATGTCGCCTTGCGAAAGGGCAAGGTCGGTAGAAAGTGTTCGCACCATTGAAATCGTCGCAATGATAATTCTTTTCATAGAGCTTTGGTATATCCCGACCTTTCAAATCAGGTCTCTTCGAGGGACCTCACTGAGCGATAGAGCCTCGATAGACTTAACCTGAACCGGTTGATGTGTCGTGCATGACTACATCTGCGGGTACATGGCTTCCAAGAATTGATGGAAAATCCACACTACCTGTTGGTAGTTCAGTATCTCCGATTTATGATGGCATTATACGAATGTTAGCTACTAGTTGTAAAGTGAACGGGGTATTCTAGAGATCCATTCTATTTAAATAAAAGATGGGCATTAGTAATCAATAATTGATATATTATCCCACACTTTCATAATGTAGAGATACAACAAAAATGAACATGGTAGCATATAAGAACAAATTATGTATATATAAAGATTTTAAGAACTTTGTAATTATATTCATTATAGAAATATTTTTAAATTTTAATCGATTTCATTTTATAAATAACTTTTAGATTTTAATTTCTTATACTCCACTGTTATTATAACTTAGACTCGATTAACTAAATATGGAAAGAGAAACTTGTCCCCAGCGGAGTTACCAGAAATCTGTGGGCTCCGAAAATTCGCCACCGACCTCTTCAATGAAGAGAGTGATTTAAAGTGTCGGTGTAATTTTTAGAAGGCAGATGGAATAGTAGATAAGACACTACCCAGAGATTTCTCCCTCATTTTGTGAGGACTTTAGATCTGGTTCCAGGTTTCCTATAAAGCAAGCACTATAATTACTCCACTCAATGAGAGAACTTTCGATTAAAAGTCGTTAGGTCACTTAGTGTGAGCATATAATAGCAGCATGTGGAGTTTTAGAATTTAGATTTATAAAATTCATTATATTTAACTTAAAGTAGATGGTTGGGAGAATGATGACATGCCCAATCTAGATCCTATGGTTCCGTCATCCCGGGCTGTCGTGGTCCCTTGTCTACTTAGTCGGAGGTAGAGTCAACGAAGGATCCTTGTCGTAACATGGTTCGTTGTCCAATGTTTGTAAACCTATGGTGGAGTTTGTCTAAGGAGACAAGCTTAAGTCTACCTTAGCTAACAGGGGGCTTTTTTTGCCCTGTCAAGTATACCCCATGATTCACAACTCAAAGAGCCATTGGGGAGCATCACTGATCATGACCATAATATAATGGTTTCATTTGGCAACCACCCGATCGAGGACTCGTTGTAACGCATCATGTAAAAGCCAGCGTCAGAGCCGCAATCACGTCCCTTGGCATGAGATTGTTTGAGAGTAAACATAGTTGTGTACTTGATTTAACTTTGGCTCCTTTGTGAGCTAGGGTTTTCTTAATTTGTCATCTTTAACAAACTATTGTGGAAGGCAAGTTAGATTTTTAGCTTTAAGTTTTTTTAAAAAAAATTGAGTTTCATTTTGACATTTAGAACTTAGTGATTTACGTGATTTCATGTTTGTATTGATATTTGGATTTGATTAATTTGATTTGGGCCTGCAAGCATATTTTGATGGTAATTATCCCCTCCGATTGAAATCTTCATTCAACACAGCCATCATCGAGATTCTTTGTTGTTTAGCTATTTCAGATCCTGTCGACTCTATTAATTTAATAATAGAGGATCGGATCAGCTATCATATGATAGAATTAGCTTCTCAGATATTTTATTAGGCTGAAGGTATTATAATATAATTATCGGATTTTTTTAGGTTTTGTTAACACGGACCCGGTCCTAAGACCCAACAGGGAATCAACCCACACAGCATCCTCAAACACTTGAATTTTAGCATTCAGCATAGTGTCGAGGCCCATGCATCTAGAATGCTTAATTGCGCTTGCTTTGTATGATGTGTTGCGAATCCGGTGGCGTAGTAGATATTGTAGATTGATCTAATATTTTATTTGATTTTTTCAGATTAATATTTAAGTGATTTCAATTTAGCCTGCGCAGCCTTTTCAGACATTAAAATTTACACTTTAAATCTTTATGTCTGAGCACATGCAGGTGTATCTAAGAATGCCTTAATTAACATCTTATGTTCGCTTGTATGATATGTTGCAAATCCGGTGGCATAAGAAATTTGAAATTAACGTATTACTTCAACTCAATTCCATTTTAGATTTCTAGCAAGATGCTATTTCAAAAATTTCGGCTTTACTTAGGCAACAAAATTCATCTTTATATAACTTATTTTATTTTAAGTGGTCCCCACATAGCATCTTTTCCTGCCATAAAATGAAGATTGATTCATTTTCATTCAAATTTATTCAATCCTGTTACATCATCTGAAGGTTCTGAGTGTGAGAAAGTTCTGCTTACATTTTAAAATGAAGTCCTAAGTCCCCCAGTAAGTTTTGTCTTTCTTCCTTTTTTTTAGATTGATTTTATTTTACAAATAATAATTTTTTTGTTTCTTAATTTTTTATATTTTAGTTGTTATTATGCATTTTTTTAATTTTATATTATACTTAAACTTATTTGAGTCCATTATTAGTTCAAAATTTGGCAACCTCCCGACGTCATTCCCACATAGGGGCTACATCGGGGGACTATTAGGCCTTCCGTCTCAAGTATAGCGGCCAATGTCTTGATATTACTTATGATCTTCTATTTTCTCGAGCATAACGGATCTTCAAATTCGTCGCTCTCGAGCATAGATCTTCAAATATCTCACACACACACACACATATATATATATATATATATATATATATATATATATATGATCTTTCATCTCTCTTTTACAATTATAGGATGAGTCAAATAATAACCTTAATTTATAGAAAATAATAATAATAATAATAAATTTGCACTTCTAATCTTTACATTTATCTTAAAATGTGATCCATGTTTACTAAGGAGAACTCAGGATGTGAGTGGGATCTAACCAACTATCAATCAACAAGATTGTTGCGTCTTTAGAATTTTATTAGGTAGATGCGAGATCTTCATAGTGAAATTATCCAACACACAAGCGGGGATATGAACACGGGGTTATACGTGGAAAACCCGTTAAGGAAAAAAAAAACGGGGCCTTGCCCGGTCTAGAACTTTCAATGTGTTCAAAGATCTGGTCCTTGCTTCTCGTTAGTTGGAGAAGAAGGTGTTTCTGAGGAAACAATACAGTATAGAAAATACAATATCGGTCGCTCCAAGGGAGAAGTTTCCCAAGTGGCGAGGCGATCTTACGGAGCAACCTCTTGATCTTGAGGAGAAAGGCGGCAAGGTCTTTTCTAGTCCCTGAGGCGATCTCCAAGCGAGCTCGATCTTGAGCCTTCTTGGTGGTGGCGGTGGTGATAGATGCATTCGTCAATTCGGCCCGATGGTTCTCGAGCTCCGGTCTTCAAATCGATTGGTCCCCTAAGGTGAGAATGAAGCTCTATTTATAGATTTTTGGGAGTGGCGGCCTTGTAAATTCATTGGAAAACTCCAACCACTCCCATCGGACGGCGAGTCGATCCCGATCGACGGTGTATTTTGATGATCAGGTGCCTTAATGATGTGAATTGGGTGATCTTGGATTTGTTGGATTGATGGCAGCTCGATCGACTATAAATATGTCGATTTTGGTGACCATTTGGCGGATCGGATCCATTTTCATGCTCAAATAGCAATCGTCGATTCGAGCTCGGATCAAAACTGATTGTATGTTAATCTCGAGGCGGTAAGTTTATTGTAAGTTCTTGAAATCGGTGATTAGATCGACATTTCGAAAATGCCTTGAGATTCGTGCTTGATCGATTAATTTTCGAGGATGTATCGATTCTTTTTTGGGTGACATTATCTCGCAAAATATATGTCAAATCTTGAAAATAAAATTCTTGATGAAATTTGAGTCATCAAGCGCATTTTGAAGACGTCTTCATGCGCAATATATTATAGCGTGGAAGGCGTCGGGTCGCAATGCGCATGCGGTATGTATGAGTCGATATTTGAGGTTATGGATTGATCCGGTGCAACGAGCATGGCGTCATACAGGCGACGCGATGCCATCATGGCCCCGTGGCTCCGCTGGCCGCTGATGGATCTTCGGCTGTATGGCAATGCGCAGAGCTGTCGGGTTCATGTGGGTCGGAAGCGGAGCTGACGGGTCATATCGCAATGGGTCAGAGAATGTCATGCGGGAGTCGCTCATAATGGCTTTTGCTGGTCGAGGAACCGCTGAATCGGGGTGCCTGGTCGGGCTTCTGCTGGTTGAACGCGGGCCGATAGTTTCGACCTGGCTATGACCGGACCGACGGTGGCCGCGGACCGGCGGTTTTGACCGCTGACCAGGTCGGCCCGACCGCGCAGCTGACAGACCAAAATTGCGATCAAGGTCCGGCCAGTCAGTCGGTCCAATGCTGGTCTGATATGAGCCTGAAGATGCACATGGCTGGCCATGTATGGGCGTATTCGATGCACATGCGCCACATATATCAAGGCTAAGGCTGGCTACATGGCATGGGATCACATATATGGGCTGGCCTGGCGGCACATACATACATGCCAATGCACATGCATACAACATGCTGGCTCATATGACCCATCAACGGGTTTTGACCTTTAGGCTTTTGGTTTTACCCTTTCCCTAGAAGTCTATAATCCAGGGGTGGAGAGAACCTTCTCTTCTCCTTAGAGAAGGTCGTTTGAGCGACAGTGCCACAGAAGATTGTTCTGCTTTCCTAAAGAGTTAACCGCCTTAGCACCGTCCGGTTTGAGGCGATCAAGACACGCCACCCGTTGTTTCCTAAAGAGGCCAACTGCTGGACCATGGTTTGAGGCGATCAAGACCCACCTGCATTTACATGTTCCGTTTTCTCTCGAAGAGGAGTCAACCAAATCATGACCGTCCGGTTTGAGGCGATCAAGACCCACCTGCATTACGTCGCGGCTCAAAGAGGCAACCGCCTGGACCGTCCGGTTTGAGGCGATCAAGGATGATCACCGTGAGACGGGTCGAATGACGATGCACGATGGTGGCCTACCATAGTGGTCGCATGGCCGATGTGGCAGCAATCGGCGACCAGTGACAACCAACGGAGGTTGGTACGCACCACTTAGCGACGGGGCGACGCGCCTGCAGTCGGCGGGATCTGACCGGACGCATGGTGGTGCCGAATTACGCATGATGACGGGCTATTAGCCGGCAATGCGACCGGCGCCAAATGGTTACCGCACGGGACCCAGCAATGCAGAATCGGAGACGGGGTGGTATTACTAAATGCCGGGGGGATGACCGACGACGTTGGTGGTGACCGGAGAAAATTGTCGGTGATGGTCGGCGTAGGACCGCACGGCGGTGACGACCGACTGCCAAGAACCGGCGACTGTGAAGCCATGCGGGCGAATGACGCCTGCAGTCGGGGATGACCGGCGACGGTGGTATGCCAAGATTGCCTGGCGGTGTCGGCGCTGACCGACGACGAAGTTGGCAATCGACGGGAAGTCGGTAATGACCACTACCGGACTGGCCGACGGTAACGGGCGCGGAAGTCACGGAGGTGACCCGGCATGCATTATGCAGTCGGCGGTGACCGGCGACAGCCGACGGGTGGTCGTGGCAACCGGCGACGTGGTTGGCGGCCGACGGGATCTTTGACCTATCCAGGTTGTTTGTCGAGTGTGACTACGACGCTAACCTGCGGAAGAGGTATCAACTGCATTTTGACCCATCCGGTTGTTTCAAAGTGCACACCCATGACGCTAAAATGTATAAAGAGGTCAATTGAACTGCTGAGGATTTTTGACCTATCCGAGTTGTTTGTCGGTGACGCTAACTGTATGGAAGAGGTTGAATCAACCGCCGGAGATTTTGACCTATCCGAGGTTGTTTGTCGGTGTTACCCATGACGCTAACTGGGAAGAGGTTGAATTGAATCCGCCGAGATTTTGACCCATCCGAGGTTGTTTGTCGAGTGTTACCCGGCGACGCTAACTCGTGGAAGAGGTTGAATTGAACTGATTTTGACCCATTCGAGGTTGTTTGTCGAGTCTTTACCGGATGACTTTAACCTGTGTGGAAGAGTTGAATCAATCCGCCGAATTTTGACCCATCCAGGTTGTTTGTCGAGTGTTACCATGACTAACCCGGTGGAAGAGGTTGAATTGAATTAGAGGATTTTGACCCATCCGGGTTGTTTGTCGAGTCTTTACCATGACTTTAACCCGCGAAGAGGTTGAATTGAACTGCCGAGATCATCCCAGGTTGTTTGTCGTCTTACTCGCTGACGCTAACCTGTGGAAGAGGTTGAATCAATCGCCGAGGATCTTTGACCTATCCGGTTGCGTTGTCGTGGTGTTACCATGACGCAACTGCATGGAAGAGGTTGAATTGAATCCGAGGATCTTGACCCATCCGAGGTTGTTTGTCGAGTGTTACGACGACGCAACCCGTATGGAAGAGGTCGTAGGAAGTCCACCAAGGACCTTTGACCCATCCCAGTCGCTTGTCGAAAGTGTTACCCGACGCTAACCTCGTATGGAAGAGGTAATTGAACCGCTGAGGATTTTGACCTATCCGAGGTTGTTTTGTCGCCCGAAGTAACCTGTATGGAAGAGGTTGAATTGAACTGGCCGAGATCTTTGACCCATCCGAGGTTGTTGTGAGTTACCCATGACGCAACCATGGAAGAGGTTGAAATGAATCCGAGATTTTGACCCATCCGGTTGTTGTCGAGTGTTACCCATGATGTTAACCTCGTATGGAAGAGGTTGAATTGAATCCGAGGATTTTGACCCATCCGAGGTTGTTTGTCGAGTCTTTACCGATGACTTTAACTGGAAGAGGTTGAATTGAATCGAGATCTTTGACCCATCCGGTTGTTTGAGGCTGACGCAACCGTATGGAAGAGGTCGTAGAAGTCCACCAAGGACCTTTTGACCTATCCTAGTTGTTTGTCAGTGTTACCCGATGACGCTAACTGCATGGAAGAGGTCGTAGGAAGTCCACCAAGGACCTTGACCTATCCTAGTTTGTCGAGTGTTACCCGATGACGCTAACCTCATGGAAGAGGTCGTAAGAAGTCCACCAAGGACCTTTTGACCTATCTAGGTTGTTTGTCGAAGTCTTTGCTCGATGACGTTAACCTCGGAAGAGGTCGTAGAAGTCCACCAAGGACCTTTTGACCTAGTTGTTTGTCGAATCTTTGCTCGATGACGCTAACCTATATGGAAGAGGTCAGGAAGTCCACCAAGGACCTTTTGACCTATCCTAGGTTGTTTGTCCGAGTGTTACCCATGACGCTAACTGCATGGAAGAGGTCGTAGGAAGTCCACCAAGGACCTTTTGACCTATCCTAGTTGTTTTGTCGTGGTGTTACCCGACAACATTAACTCTGGGATGAGGCCGCGAGAAGTCCACCGCGACCTTTTGACCTATCCAAAGTTGTTTGTCGTGGTGTTACCCAGACGCTAACCTGGATGGAAGAGGTCGAAGTCCACCAAGGACCTTTTGACCTATCCTAGGTTGTTTGTCAAAGTCTTCGCTCGATGACGCAACCTATATGGAAGAGATCGTAGAAGTCCACCAAGGACCTTTGACCTATCTAGGTTGTTTGTCGAAAGTGTTACCCGATGACGCACCCCATGGAAGAGGTCGTAGGAAGTCCACCAATGACCTTTTGACCTATCCTAGGTTGTTTGTCAGGGTGTTACCTGATAACATTAACCTGTATGGATGAGGCTGTGAGAAGTCCACCAAGGACCTTTTGACCTATCCAAAGTTGTTTATCAGGGTGTTACCCGATGACGTTAACCTGTATGGATGAGGCCGTGAGAAGTCCACCAAGGACCTTTTGACCTATCCAAAATTGTTTGTCAGGGTGTTACCCGATGACGTTAACCTGTATGGAAGAGGTCGTGGGAAGTCCACCAAGGACCTTTTGACCTATCCTAGGTTGTTTGTCGAGTCTTGCTCGATGAAGTTAACCTCAGTATGGAAGAAGTCAATCAAAACATCTCTGCTTGTGATTGTAGCCAAAGTAGGCATCCATGGCTCAAAGATCTCGATAAATCGATGTCGCATCAACTAGTTGGTCGATTTAGGAAGGGGGAAGCTATCTGGGCATGCACGATTAAGGTCGGGCCAGTCGATGCACATTCTCCGAACCGCTTGCCTTTCACTCTCAACACTCACGCTAGCCAACCGGGGTAAGACTTCTCGAATGAACTTGACTTCCAAGTTTGGTGATTTCTGTTCTATGACCCGCAATCGCTCGTAAGCCGAAGGTTCTTTCTTCTCAGACACCGGCCAGGTTGAGTCAACTTTGAGGGAGTGCGTAATGACTTCCGTCAATGCCCGTAATATCGAGCGCCCGTGCAAAGATATCTTGATTTTACGCGTAAAATCTACGATTCTCGATTTGATCAAAGAACGATCCCACCTTCACCTTTCGCGATGGATCAACTTCGAGATAGAAGACAAATTACATCTTCAACCGGAGAAGCCCTTCGTGAGGCATCCTCATCTCAGATCAAGTTCTCGAGGGTTACCGACGAAATGGTCGTTGATATAAAGACGCCAGGTTTATTCGTTGATTCCCACTTACCACGCCGATGCCACCGGTGTCGGAATTTCATCTGAGGTGAGGCACACCGAATATAGATCGGAGAGGTCTCCCAAATAAATATGCGACTCGACTTGACTACAATAAATTGTATCAAGTGGGTTGTGTCGGGAAATTCTCCAAGAGTTACGGAAGACCGATTGTCCCTTCCACTAATACCGGCCGACATCAAATCCATACAAAGTGGACCGCCGGGTTGAAGCTTCTCTTCTATACCCATGCTAAGGAAAGTGGAGTAAAAAAGAACATCAACCAACTCCCATTGTCAAATATCCTTTAATATTGAAGCATGGATCACCGACTCGACTGACAAGGGATCTTGATGTGGGATGCTAAGCCCTCTAGATCTAAATCATCAAAGGTGATAGAATGGTCAACCCGAGACTTCTTCGCTCGCTCTTGAAGAATATTTGGCTGATAACACCGCCTCCCCGCAATTGTTTATTCTCCAAGGGTTCCTCCGAGTGGTTGCCCCAAAGATTTGCGAGGATTGGTTTTGTATAAAATGGCCTAGATACCCTGACGATTAGTCTTTCAATCTCCTCCTTCCAGGCACTCTTCGGTGTGTGCCTCTACCGCATGGAAAGTGGCGTAATTCTCTTGATTTCCGTTTTAAAGGTGCCACTTGACGCTATCCTCTTCCAATGAGGATGTTCGCATGACGAGTCAGATATTTCCTCGATTGAGTCATCCGAGGTCGCCGAGGAGGTTTTGGGGAGGTTGTCGCTTCTCTCTTCTTTTGAGATGTTTGAACATCACCTTTGGGAACCTTCTTCCGCCGCCAGGTTCAAACCGCTGTCGATGAGCACCGATAGCTTCGCCAGAGATTTGTGCCTCTATTCATGGACCAGATAGAATGGACCCCGCATTAATGATGAATAAGTATCCCGCCGAGTCCTCCGAGAAGCACGCCTCAAAAGTTCTCGATCTACCTGTATCTGCTTCGTGGAGAACCTCTGAAGTATTCTTTGAGGGACTCTCCATCGCTCCGGATTGAGAGATGTGATGAATCCCCGATGATTCTCTTGTTCGCCAGAACTCTACAAAAAATCAAGCTCTCCAAATGATCTGACGGACCCAACAGCTGAATAGAACTGGCACAGCCTGCCCCTTGAGAGTCGCCGAATACCATACAAGACAGAGTCATTTGACGGAATGTGCATGATCGCTCAAAGTGATCGATATGCTCGCACGGACGGTTGTGCCATCGTAAGGTCCATGGAAGCTTGAATCTCGCCTAACGGTATTGCGAGATGATCTGAAGGGGACGAAGTTTTGGAAGAGGCGGCGGAGAATGGATCATTCGTTTGTCGAACTCTTCCCGCACTGCCGTCGAAGTTCATCGCAGATAAGGTGACGTGGAGTTTCACCGATACGAGGTCGAGCCATTCGGTGGGGTGAGTAGAATCGCAGTATCCGTAAGTTCAAAGATCCGGATGTGGTGCCAAGGGGTTCTCTACTTGTTGATCCGATTCCTGCAATCATTCTGAAGAAAATCGATTATGCCGAGGGCCGGAACGCGTGGCTCTTCCAGCGTGGAACGCTTTGGGCCTCGCAGAGTCAAGAATTTCGCTCGGGAATCCTCCATCCTTGAACGCGATCTTCCAAAGAGGGGCCTCGGACCTCACCGGGGACGTAAGTCCGTTATGTAGAGAAGTGTTGGAGACTTACGCCTGATCCGAGAATGAGGAGCGCGAGCGAAACCCCGCTTACCAACCATATTGAGATATAGCAATGGGGAACTTTCTTCCCAGACGGCGCAAACGCTTAGAGAATTTTATTCGCAGATCTTCGTCAGCTCAAAAATTATCCAACACACAAGGGGATATGAACACAGGGTTATAATGCGGAAAACCCGCTATGGAAAACCACGGCCTTGCCAGAACTTTCACTATGTGTTCAAAAGATACGTCCTCGCTTCTCGTTCTGAGAAGAAGGTGTTTGGGCGTAAACAATATTCCGAGTGTAGAAAAATACACATCTGGCCAACCCAACCCAAGGGAGAAGTTTCCCAAAAGCGCAGAACCGATCTTCGGGAGCAACCTCTGATCTTCGTGGAGAAAGGAGTGAACGGTCTTTTCTAGTCCTCCTGGGCGATCTCCTGGCGAGCTCCCGATCTTCGTCACCGGTGGCACCGGTGATAGATCGTCTGGCCAAGGTCGACGTGGTTCTCGGTCTTCAAATCGATCCCCCCTAAGGTGAGAATGAAGCTCATTTATAGATTTTGGGAGTGCGGCCAACCACTCCCATCGGACGCCCAAGGCGATCCCCGATCGACGATGTATTTTGATGATCCGGTGCCTTAATGATGTCAATTGGGTGATCTTGGATTCTTGGATTCGCCTTGACGAGCCGCCGACCGACTATAAATATGTCGCTTTGGTGACCATTTGGATCAGATCCATTTTCATCCGAGCTTTGATCCGAAGTCGATTCGAGCTCGATCAAACTATGCTGATGTTGCTATGTTCGCCTCATCGAGACGGCCGCTTTGACTGTAAATAAATCGGTGATTAGATCAAGCATTTCAAAATGCTTTGAGATTCGCTTAATCGATTAATTTTCTCGAGATGTATCAAAGATTTATATCTGCACCCTGCATAAACATGTCTTCTGCTTTGTTATACTTTGAATATCGTCAAAGTAGATTGCATAAAATGTGATTACGTTTAAGCCGTAGTTTAGAATCTATTAGAACATACAGAAAATAATGCACTATCTTAAGTCCCACTGAATCTGAAATCTCGTTCTATGTTTTGCCTCAAATGTGATGGATGAAAAATGGAGAGATAGGGTAAATAATAAAAAAAATAAAAATAAAAACGAGACTTAGGTCTTGCAGGTTGGCTTGTGATCTCAGAAAAATAAAATAAAAATGAAAACTCCTGCTGTGTACAAGCTAGAGACGGATGATGGAGGGACTCTATGACAATGGGGAGAGAGAAAGAAAGAGAGATGACAAGGAGAAAGAGAGAGAGAAAGAGAGCATCAACTTCTTGCTTTTTTTTCGGTTTCCTGTAAATCACAAAGAGAGAGAGAGAGAGAGACAAAGAGAAAGAGAGAGGGAAAGACAGAGCAGTATCCTCTTGCTTTTCCTTTTTTTTCGGTTTCCTGTAAATCAGAAAGAGAGAGAGAGAGAGAGAGAGAGAGAGAGAGAGAGAGAGCTGGAGAGAGGGACGTGAGAGACCATCAACTTCTTGCTTTTCTCGAATCACAAAGAGAGAGAGAGAGAGAGAGAGAGAGAGAGAAAGAGAGAGATGGAGAGAGCGACGTGAGGCCTGCTGCTATAGGATAGTGGGTCGGACTCGTTATACATAAGAGGGAGGATAGAAGGAGCTGCTGTAATGGGTGAAGTTTGCGAGCCGGCGAGAATAGGGAGGGAGAAGGGGAGAGACGGCAGGCTTGACCTGTTGTGCGAGAGATTTTGGAGAGAGCTGGAGGAAACGACGCCGTATCAAGCTGGAGCCGGAAACGCAGATGGAGCCTGCCACCTTGCACGATCTGCAGCGGACCAAGAGAGAGTGAGGGAGAGAGAGCTGTATTTTTTTTTTTCAAAAACCAGTCCCCCTCCTTTTTGCTTTCCAATCCCATTAAAAAAAAATAAAACCCAACCACCTGTTTCACGCGGAGGCGTGGGCGTGAGTGCTGCTGACTTTTCATTGGCTGGAAAAGCGGTTTGGGCGGTGGAAACGAATGAGTTTGAGATTATTATTATTATCTTTTTTTTTTTTTTATTTCAAATTAATTTGACCTGTTAACCCATTCACTCATTTCAGTCAAATCAAAATTGATTGAAATTAAAGCTTAAGATTATGTTGAATAGTTACTGAAGGTAGTTCAACTTCAAGTAACAAGATTACTTCAGCTCTAAATACTTTAACATGCAGTGGATTTGTGAGTCTAAATGTCACTTTGTATATTTGATTTGATTTCAAATTAATTTGACCTTGGCCAAGTTAAGTTCATGATAAATTGGGGATTGGATATAGAAGATTTCAAGTTAAATAAGTGATTTAAAGAATAATTTGGTCAGAATCAATCGCTTAAATCAATATTTTATTTTGATTTATTAGGTCAACTGGTCATTTAGGTTAGGTTTGGCTCAAAAGATGACTTGGTCATGTTCAATCATTGATTTTGGATTGGTCTAGATCAATGGTTTCAATCAATTTATAGATTTGGTTTGGTTTCATTTGGGTTAAGTGTTTACTAGGTCAAAGGCTAGGTTTGACTTGATCAAAGGCTAGGTGATTGATCATCTTAGGGTGATTGTTGCTCATAATGTGAGGCTTAAATGGGCTTAGTTCAATCCAATTTGGGTTGGATTAGAATTTGCTCAAAAGGTACTTTAGTCACTTTGGGTTGAAATAAATGGGTCAATTTACTTAATCAAGGCTTGATTCAAATTTGGTTGAACTCACATATGGACTTAAGATTTAAATATAAATCCAATTGCAAGTGATCTGGAGTCAAATGGGTTTTGATTCATTTGATAATTTCAAGTCAAAAGGATGAGTATAGTTTGACTTGGGTTAGTTTGATTTTGGTTTGATGATTGAAATTTATGTTTATATTTGAGTTTATGATTGAATGATTGATTGTTTGAAGAGAAAATCTAAAAGTTTGGATTGATTTGAGAATGATTTGGCTAAGTTCAAGATTTTGACTTGAAAGGGTATAGGTTGGATTTAGGTTGAATTTGGACTTGAGTTTTAAATTTAGTTTTGGTAATTTGAATTTATATTTCATTTATATTTATAAATATAAATGAGAATGTAAATGGGCTATGAGAAAATCTCTTGAATTCGAAGTGATTTGGATTTGATTTGAGCTAAGTCCATAAGATGAAATCAAAGTCTTAGGAAAGATTTTAAATTTAGAATTGATCATGAATTTCAATCATTTGGAATTGATTCATGATTTGGATTTTGGAATTGATTTGATGATTTGAGAAAAATCATTTAAGTTAGAATTTTATTTGAATTTTGATTTGGAATTGATTTGAGTTTGAAGTTGATTTGAATTTGAGGTTGATTTGGATTTGAAGTTTGACTTGAAAGAAAAAAGTAAGGATTGGGTTTAAGCTATAGGGTGGGCAAGTTTTTCTGACACCCCTAAGACATAACTTAATCCTATGACTAACTCTTCTAAATCTCTAAGGTTAGGTTAAGTGTTCACCTAATTACTAGAAGTGTCTTAAGACTACTAAGAAACTCTTAATGTCTAAAGGAGTCTTATGTCTAATATGGAGAAGTTGAGAGCTTACTCCAAAAATGAGATTAACAACTATCCTTATTTTATCGCCTCCGGCATTATAAATATTTTCTTGTCTCGAAACCACTGACATCAACTGAAACCAACAATTTTAACGAAATTTAGATTGATTTTAACTGAATTGAAGTCACTGAAATCACCGAAACTTAAAACCATCAAGCATTCCCTATATTCATACAAATAACAATAATATACAGAAGAAAGTATGGCATGAAAGAAATTTTTCATATTCTATTATCATTGATAAAATTTATGGTGGCCATCGGCTTCCCTGATGATGGATCCAACTAGAGAGGCGACGGAAATATCACGAAAAGCTAAGCACAGCATTTGTAGACAAGTTCATCATCTCAACCTCCATTTCGGCACCTTTTTTTGAACTACGTATACTGTTATGGGAAAATAAATAATCGGCGACCAAAGTTCAAGTGCACCGACTAGTGCGACAACTTGGTTGAAATAAGAAAGGAAGCATTGAGGCTTGTAGGGCTTAATACTTTTTCTTATTTGATCAAGGCCTAACACCACACCATCCAGAAGTATATCAAGTCTCAATTCTTCTTTGCTATGTGAACAGAGTCGTCACTGTAGCACTATTGCACTTGGCCTTTGGTTTTGAGTTTATTTTCCACAACAATGCAGAAAGTTCAAAAAAAGGTGCTGAAATGAAGTCTGAGATGGATTTGTTTGCAAACGCTGTGCTTAGCTTTTCGCCTGTTATTTGTATTTACCATCATTTAACATCTATTAATGAGTGACCGATGGTAAAAGAAATCAATCAAAGTCTGATGCTTGCCTTCCATGTCTCTAACTTCCCACCCTAGGAATGATTGAGACTTGCAAATAAACGTTTACTAAACTAGTATTATTTACTTGCAGTGATTAATTCATATACTACAGTTTGATTTTATGTTCTTTGTGGATGCATCAATTATTATGGAAATCAATATTTTGCTATATATGTTTAGCTCAAGATTAATGACCTTGTTCTCCTAACTTTACGTTTCATCACTAAGAATATATTAAAAAAAATTCATATTGAATACTAATTCAAAAATATATACATTAGGAACATTCATACATAGCATAAAATTTCTTACAGAAGAAGAAAAATACGAAGCGCACTTAGTGATCAAACAAAGTATGCATTTACACAAAATAAACTTAAAATTTTAACTCAAGAGACAAATCCTATCCCTTAAAACTCCCAACATTTCATCATTCTCCTTTAATTACAACATCAAACACATCATCAGCAGCATCAAGCTTATTCCTTCTTCAGCTCAACTGAACTGCTCCTCAACAACTTTGCTTAAGAACCTTCCTTATCCTAATTCCATCCATCACCTGAGCCTGAATATCCACCAGCATCACCACAATCTCGTGCTCGATGAGGTCCAATCTTTATTTTGGATGGCTGAATATGCTTCATTAAACTCGAGCCAGTGTCAAAGCATCTCCATGAATGGTTTCAACTGAGGGAATCTGCAAGCTAAGTCACAGCCATCCGATTCGATTGAAATTGGAGAAACAATTGTTGAGTGAAGAAGCATGATACACCAACTATGACAGAATTGTTACTCTCATCCTCAGAACAAATTCTTTATTGCTTGATTTTTTTCAAAGTGCTGACATTTAAATATTTCAGGCTCTCAAATTCTACTGTTTTGAATCAGTTCTTCCAAGTTTATTGATCATGATATCCATCATATGATATCGATCGACTCTCGAAATGGCTAACTTTATGAGTTACAGAAATCTAATATTATATGCTGTCTTTCATGTACTGATTGAACGGATGAGAATTTTCAGCTCCAAAGGAGATTGGCAGGGAGGACTTCTAATCAGAACAAGCAGCTCAACTTGCATCTTTCTTGAGGATTTTCATGGCTTCCACTGACCATTTGAGGGAGACTGACCCATGAGAAAAAAATTTACTGAGTTGACTGAGATCTTCAGAATATGAACAGAAGAAGGCGTCGATATCTTTCGACGAGATATGAGTTGAACTGATGTAATGAAAAAAGAAAGCAACCTAATAGAGACCTATAATAATCTGAATGAAGGTTTAGGCTTAGATTGGCATATGACACAGATTGAAGATCTGATTGATTCAGCTTTTAATTTGATGAGGAAGATATATAGAAGCGAGGAGAGAGAAGAATATGGAGAAAATAATATATGTTTTAAGGATTTTGATTAGGCAAATAAGATAATGAAGATTGTGTAAAGAGGCACGCAAACTTCCTGCTTTTCTTCAACCAAAGCAAGTGTTACTACGTTTGATGTTTAAAAAAAATTAAAAATATATATTAGGATATCTTGACAATGTCGATATGAAGGTCGAATGATAAAAAAATTAATAATATAATTAGACAGATGCATATATATTGTTGCGTGCTAGAGAATTTTATTCTAGATGAGATCTTCGCCGTAAAAAAAATTATCCAACACAAGCAGTGGATACAAGGTTATACGTGGAAAACCCGCTAAGGAAAACCACGCCTTGCCTCAGAACTTTCACTATGTGTTCAAAAGATACGCCTCGCTTCGAAGAAGGGTTTGTGGGCTAAACAATATTCGAGCAATATCGGTCAACCCAACCCAAGGGAGAAGTTTCCCAAAATCGGCAGGAACGATCTTCGAGCAACCTCGATCTTCGTGAGAAAGAGCTGACCGGTCTTTCTAGTCCCCCTGGATGCTCCCCGATCTTCGTGCAGTGGCAGATGGTGATAGATCGTGGCCAAGCTCGACCTGCTCGAGCTCTCTCCAAATCGATGTCCTTTTGGGTAATAATGGCTCTATTTATAGATTTTGGGAGCGTCAGAATTCGTGGAAAACTCCAACCACTCCCATCGGACGGCCCGAGCGATCCCCTCGATCGACGGTGTATTTTGATGATGCGCCTTAATGATGGAATTGGGTGATCTTGATTCTGGATTCTTGACAGCCGCCGACCGACTATAAATATGTCCGCTGACCATTCGGATCGATCCATTTTCATGTCGATAGCCGATCCGAAATATCGAGCTGACGACTATGTTTGATGTTATGTTCGTCGCATCGACGGCTTGATCGAAGCCGAAATCGTGATGATCAAATCTGAAAATGCCTTGAGATTCGTGATCGATTAATTTTCGATCATTTCTATTTTGGGTGACATTATCTCGCCATCCAAAAATATATGTCAAATACTTGAAAATAGAAATGAAAATTGAGAGTCCATCAACCGCGATTGAGAACAAATCTTCATGCATAATATTATAACTCGTGACGCAATGCGATAGATGTGTATGGAGTGAGGTGATCTTCTGACACTACGAAGTTTTCGCGGGACCCATATGATGGCGCTGCTAGGTGTCCACTGTGGCTGCTGGCTATGGCGTTATGCCGCGGTCCTACCGCGGAGGTCTGCGAACGGTCGCGGTGGCGGTCGCGGGTCAGGCAGACGGTGGGGTCATTCGCGGACGTCGCACCTGCCCGCTCATACGGGCTGAAGTCATGGCGGGCCGCCGGGCCAGATCGCCATGGATGTACGGTCGCATAATGATGGGCCACGCCCGCTCGGAGGCTGACACGGGCCATCGTAAGGCCATGAAGTGGCCAACGATCGGCCAGCATAGGCCATGGGGTCGCATCACGTTGGCGATTGGTATAATGACACGGCCACGTGGATGCTGTAAGAAGGCTGTCACGCTCACGGATGCCTAATGTTGCGGTCGCATGGGCTTAATGGTGGTCTTGATCGCGCTTTCGAGGCGGGCTTTACGCTGCCCTCTGATAAGCACTCATGCACCATCAAGAACTTTTCATCTGACCGGAGCATGGCCTCATGGTGAATGCTTTGGGTTTTTGTTTTACCCTTAACTCCTGGGGGTCTATAAAACCCCCAGATAAGAAGAGGAAACCCACTCCTCCTCTCATCTTCTCCTCAGAGAGTGCATACCTCCGGGAGTTTGCACTCTTGATCAACCTCCACCTCCTCATCTCTACCAAGCCGTGAGTGCATAGCCTCCCCTGTGGGAGTTTGGGCACTCTCCTTGGAATATTTTCCTCGATGCAGGAGTTGGGTGTTGTAGGGTGATAATCTTTTGAAAGGGACACGTCCACCCTTGTAATCCAGGCAGAGGGGCCTTCTAAAATGGGAGGATCAAGTTCGTGAGTCGCCGACGAGAGACATTGATCGCTTTTCGAAAAAATATTATTTTCAATGATTTGGTTCTTAAGTGTCCAAGAAGTCCGATAGAGCCCAATCTCCGCCGGTATTTCACCACTTATGAGATGAGTTTGGGCTGGATTGCGTTTCCCCATCCCCGAGATGATCGCCATTTTGTCAAGATGGTTTGCATTTCCCGCTTTCAGTGGCAATGACGATCGTGATGGGACTTATAGTCTTCTGGCGTGTGACCTTGACTATCGATTACCTCGCACGGATGTGCAAGTTTACTCATGATGCACATGGTCGACACCGCAGAGTCACTTGACCTGGACGGCGGATCCTCCCAAGGGTCAAGGCGATTCTTTTGTGAAGAATGATCTCTTCTCGAGAAATGGAGAAAGCCGAGATTTATCCCATTCCCCGCAAGTTGGTGGAAGATATGCGACGCCAAATTTAATATCAAGATCTTCGATTTGAGATTCGATATTAACAGATTTATGCGGAGGAATCTTTGTTCGAGCGGGCTTTCTATTCATCCCGAGCGTCTTATGCGCTTGCGCTTGAGAAAGCCCAACAAAGAGGTTTCCCGATCTCCCAAGCTGCCCTCGCTTCTTCCCAGAAGGACCCTCCCAGAGAAGAGGAAAAGGAGCTAAGAGGTGATGGTGATATCGAGCAAAAAGAGTCGCCCTTCGAGTAGTCGCCCCCAAGGATCTTCATTCAGGACGGTTGAATCATTCTCCAGAAGTCGCCGCGAGATGTCAAGAACCGGTAACAATTTCTGCTTATCGCCTTTTTTATTTCCCATTTCCTTGTGCTTAACGTAATTTTTTCTTATTTCGATATCGAAGAAGCAAGAACTTGACTTTAAAATGAACATTGGTTGAATGACCGGAATTCGAGTTCGAAGGTCAAGTTTCTCCATGGTGAATATAAGAATGTGAGAAAGTAAAAGAGATGTCCGTGTTGGAGAATCAACTTGATGAGTGGGACCGAGTTGGCACTGCCGACTTTCTTTCGGTGAAGTCGGACTCGGATGAATTAGTGGAGGCTAGAACAAGGTTGTATACCGCAAAGGATCCAAGATCTTTCCGAAGGTTTCGTCTTGAGGCAAAGAATCGAGAGTTACGCCACGCCTTTCGTGAGAAAGAGGTCGCCTTTATCTCTAGAAGCGGAGCCGATCGCCGTGGAGGACTTCAAGAACTCGACATTTCAAGAGCATCATACAGATCACGCTGAGGCCGAGACCACGCGGTATGATGTAGAGGTGAAGGCTTTGAGCGGCGGTGTTGATGAAGGCTTCATCCGGTTTCAAGGGGACACGCTTGGCGTATCGCAAGCTAGGAGCTGGTGTTGAGGTCCTTTCTCCTAGCCTAGCTTCCCCCGACCCTTCTAGTGATGACGAGGATGACTCAGATAGTTCTTCATCATCTACATGAGACCATCAAGCGGTAGTTGTAGTTTCTTTATGTTGCAGCGTTGTATTTATTTCGGTTGATTATCCTTGTATGCGAGACATGTAACGATCCACAAAATTGTTTGTGAATATTTCCCAGTGGTGTCAAAGTGTACCGATGATAAAGATCGTAGATCTATTCTAAGATCATTACGAGCGCTACTGATGACAAACGAATATATTTATGAGGTTCTCTCGTAACCTCTGATCTATCTGTGTATCAGCGCTACCGATGATGTTAACGTATGGAGAAAGAGGCTATGAGGATTGCCAACTTATCCAAGGTTGTTTATCGAGCTACTGACGATGTTAACCTATATTTATGAGGTTCTCTGAACCTCTCGATCTATCCTGTGTATCTGAGGCTTACTCTGATGTTAACCTATATGGAGAAAGTTGGCGCCTATGAGGATTGCCAACTTATCCAAGGTTGTTTATCGAGCGTACTCGACGATGTTAACTCAGAGGAAGATCGATCAATTCTGGGATCGATCTTACGAATGAGATACAATACATGATTCTCTTGAGTCGTGTTTTAAAATGCAAGAAGTAAGAAAAAAGTCACATGTATGAACTTTAACATAGATACACCTTGATGCCAAGGTTGGATAATAAGAAACGAAAATCGATAAATGTGTAATTCGATAACAACAATTGTAATACAAATATACACGATGATAATGTTTTCGCATTCACTAGAATAAGAAGTCGATATATCACCGGTAGTATTTCCGAGGTTTGTAGCATTCCGTGCACGTGGAGAGTCTTCCCATACTATCCTTAAGCTTGAACGCGCGCTTGATTTTACACCACCACATACGGCCTTCCCAAACCGGTGAGAGTTTGTTCTGGGCCTTTTCCGCCGAGTCGACTTCGAGGACGAGGTCCCCAGATATTGGTCGCGGGCTTTACCTTCTGGTTGAAACCTCGAGCAATCCTTTGCCGATAGAAGCCATTCTGAGTGCCGACATGTCGCGGTCTCTAGGAGATCCAGATGGAATCAAGCTTATCGCTGTCGCATCAAAGTTATGGGTTCTAGGGCTGGACCCCATGTCGACCGGAATAATGCCTCGCCCAAACACGATTATGGCGCTTTCTCCGTAGGAGTTCTCGATGTAGGCGGTAAGCCCAAAGAACATTGATAGTTCTTCGCCCATCTCCTGGTTCACCGTGTCTTTAGCCCTTTTAGTATTGTCCTATTGGTGACTTTCGCCCATTTGCCTGGATGGGATACCGTGGATTAACCGGATATGCTCCCCGGCGTAAAGATGTGAATGTCTTTCCCGTGAACTCACCCCATTATCGGTGATGATCTTTGTCGAATGCGACAAATAATATTTTTCCAAACAAATTGTTTGGCATTCGGGTGATTTTGGCCAAATTTTCCACCCACTTCGAAGTAATCAACGCCAAGATTATGAATTTTCGTTGCAGGCAATGGGAAAGGGTCCCATTATGTCGATCCCCATTGAGCAAAGGGCCACGCCTGATAGTGGTGAGTTCTGATGGTGTATGAGTGAGATTGGAATGTAACTGACACTTGTTACACTTCTTTACAAACTCCAATGCATCATTCTTCATTGTAGGCCAAGAAAACCTTGCCTCATGATTTTGAGGGAGAGCTTTCCTCCCAAATGTTCACCACAAATTCTGAATGAACCTCTCGCATTGCATAGTTAGCCTCAAGGTGGTGACACTTTAAGTAGGAAGACCGCTTGTAGAGTTCTCACCGATTATGGTGAAGTTCAATGCTCACGCCTGAGACGGATAAAGATTGGGGTCTGGCAAGGCCCCGCTTTGAAGAAAGGACATGATCGTCAATCCATGAAGATTCTTTGGTCCTCCAGATTGTATCACCCAAGGGCCTCAATACCGGGAAAGTGGATGTCCTCTATGTATTTTCTCTTGAAAAGATCTCCGCCGTTGTGGCTAACTTGAGGGCATCTCGCGTTCTCGCCTTAGAATATGAGTTACCGATGGGTCTCGATTCTGCAAGAAGTGACTTTGCCAAAAGACTCCGAAAGCAAGCCGCGATGACGGTATCGAAGTCTCCTTCAACTGCGGAAACCACAAGTCGTGAATCTGTAGATGGCTAAGTTTTGGACCTCACAAATAATGGCGAGCCTTAGTCCCGCCAGGCCTCGATCGCCGACATTATTGGTGGTCGGAACTTTAGTAAGCCCGCATTCTAAAGTTATTTTACTGGGAGATAAGCAAAATTCTCGCTCCCCGACCGGTACAAGCTCCATCAACATATAATGTCCATTGATTTGTCATGGAGTGATGAATGATCTGCTCGTGGTGATGGGATGGTACATTCTACAACGGCCGAGCACTTGTGACTTTATATCGGCGGAAGAAAATGGATGTCAAACTCTCCAAGCTCGACCGACCACTTCATCAACCTTCCGATACATCGCTTTTGCGAATAGTTCTTAATGGAAGATGAGTGTAGACGTTGATGGTGTGAAAGTAATGGTCGCAATTTTCGTGCGTAATGCACTAGGCCAACGCCGCCTTATCTCGCTAATGGATAGCCCTTCTATCGAAAAGGATTTTCGACATAGTAAATGGGTCGTTGTAATGAATTCTCCTCGACGGAGCTTACGCATGAGAAGAAACAAAGAAGATAGATGTACGCCTTCTCTCCTTGATAGCTTTGATAATGAGGGGGGAAGTAGACTGGTTGCTCAAAAGCCGACATTCACCGTCTAATCGGAATCCATTTCCTCGCAGCACCTTAAGATTTTGAAGAATGGTAGATACTTATCTCCGGCGGCCAAGAATCGTGATAAAGCCGCAATCCTTCCACAAACGTTGGACTTCCTTGATCGTTTGGAGGTGACATGTCCTTGAGTGCTTTTATCTTCTGGGGTTGGCCTCTATCCCGCCGAGTGACCATGAAGCCTAGGAATTTCCCAGAGGAAACTCCAAAAATGCACTTGCTTGGGTTGAGCCGTATCTTGTAGCGTCGAAGAATATCAAAGCACTGCTGCAGATCAGAAATATGCTGTGATATTTCCAAGCTCTTTACCAGCATATCATCAACATACACCTCCATATTGTGCCCTATAAGATCCTTGAAGATCTTATTCATAAGGGCTGATATGTTGCTCCAAAGATTTTAGTCCAATGGCATGACCGATAGCGATAATCCCTTATCTCGCTTGGAAGGATGTTGCTTCCTCATCTGCTTTGTTCATCCCGATTTGATTGTAGGCAGCATCCATGAAGCTCAACATCGATGTGCGATGTCGCATCAACTAGTTGGTCGATAATGAGGAAGGGGAAGCTATCTTTTGGGCATGCACGATTCGTGTAGTCGATGCACATTCTCCAGAACCATTGCCTTTGACTAACACTACGTTAGCCAACCGTGGGGTAGTAGACTTCTCGAATGAACTTGACTTCCGTAAGTTTGGTGATTTCTTGTTCTATGACCGCTCGCTCGTGAAGGTTCTTTTCTTCAGATCACCGCTTATAGGTTGAGTCAACTTTGAGGAATGCGTAATGACTTCCGTCAATGCCCGTAATGCGCTCCGCAAAGATATCTTGATTTTACGCGTAAAAAATCTACGATCGACGAGAGAACGATCCCACCTTCACCTTCGCGATGGATCAACTTCGAAGAAGACAAATTACATCTTCAACCGGAGAAGCCCTTCGAGGTATCCTCATCTCGTAAGTCGTTCTCGATGTTGAGGGTTACCGGCGTAAATGGTCGGGCTTGCTTGATATAAAGACGCCGTTATTCGTTGATTCCCACTTACCACGCCGATGCCACCGGTGTCGGAATTTCATCTTGAGGTGAGGCAGATGTGACCGCTACCAAATAATCGGAGAGGTCTCCCAAATATCAGATCAGATGGACTCGACTTGACTACAATAAATTGTATCAAGTGGGTTACGGTCGGGAAATTCTCCAAGAGTTACGGAAGACCGATTGTCCCTTCCACTACGGCCGATTATCAAATCCATACACCTACCGCGGGTTGAAGCTTCTCTTTCTATACCCATGCAGGAAAGTGGAATAAAAAAGAACATCAACCGAACTCCCATTGTCGATCAATATCCTTTAATATTGAAGCATGGATCACCGCCCCGCGACCGATGAGGGGATCTTGATGTGGGATGCTAAGCCCTCTAGATCTAAATCATCAAAGGTGATAGAATGGTCAACCCGAGACTTCTCGCTCGCTCTTGAAGGGCAATGAATATTTGGCTGATAACACCGCCCTCCCGCAATATCTTCCAACCGCCATGCTCTCGAGCTGGTTCCCCAAAGATTTGCTGACGAGCGGGTTGGTTTTGTAAAACGGCCTAGATACTCGACGATTAGTCTTTCATCTCCTCCTCCTTGTGGCACTCTTCGGGTGTGCTACCGCGAAAGTGGCGAATTTCTCTTGATTTCCACCTTAAAGGTCGGGCCACTTGACGCTATCCTCTTCCGAATAGCCGAGGATGTTCGCATGGTTGAGAGTCAGATATTTTCTCTCGATTGAGTCATCCGAGGTCGCCGAGGAGGTTTTGGGGAGGTTCGCTTCTTCTTTTTTCGAGATGTTTGAACATCACCTTTGGGAACCTTCTTCCTTCGCTTGGTGGTTCAAACTGCTGTCGATGAGCACCGATATTTCGTCACGGAGATTTGTGCCTCTATTCGGTGGACCAAAGATAGAATGGATTGTCTCGCAATGATGAATAAGTATCTCGCCGAGTCCTCCGAGCACGCCTCAAAAGTTCTGGATCTACTCCTGGTATCTGTCGGGCTTCAGAGGAGAACCTCTGGAAGTATTCTTTGAGGGACTCTCCATCGTTCTGGCGAATTTCGGAGAGATGTGATGAATCCCTGATGATTCTCTTGTTCGCCAGGAATTGTTCTACAAACAATCGCGAAGCTCTCCAAATGATGGACGGACCCCTAAAGAATAGAACCGCGCGAGCCCTTTGAGAGTCTGGAATACGACACAAGACAGTCATTTGCACGAATGTGCATGATCGCTCGAAAGTGATCGATATGCTCGCACGGACGGTTGTGCCATCGTAAGGGTCCATGCCGGAAGCTTGAATCTCGCCGAAATCGGTATTGTGAGATGCTCCGAAGGACGAAGCTTTGGAAGAGGCGGCGGGAGAATGGATCATTCAGATTGTTTGCCGGGAACTCTTCCTGCACCAGTCGTCGAAGTTCATCGCGTATAAGATGACGTGAGTTTCACCAATACGGTGAGCCATTCGCGGGTGAGTAACCGCAGATCCGTAAGCTCAACATCCGGATGTGGTGCCAAGGGTTCTCTACTTGTTGATCCGGCATTCCTGCAATCATTCTCGTGGAAGAAAATCGAGTATGCCGAGGCCGAACCCGTGGCTCTTCCAGCGTTGAACGCTTTCGGCCCTCTCGCAGAGAATTTCGCTCGGGAATCCTCCATCCTTTGAACGATCTTCCAAAGAGGGCTGACCCTCACCCTGCTTACCAATCATATTGGAGATATAGCAATGGGAACTGCCCATGACGCGCTAAATCAAGGGAGAATTTTATTCCTAGATGTAGATCTTCGTCAGTAGCTCAAAATTATCCAACACACAAGCGTGGGATATGAACACGTGGGTTATACGTGGAAAACCCGTTAAGGGAAAACCACGGCCTTGCGCCTCAGAACTTTCACTATGTGTTCAAAAGATGTCCTCGCTTCTCGTTAGTTCGAGAAGAAGGTGTTTACAGTGGGCGAAACAATATTCCGAAGCAATGGCCAACTCCAACCCAAGGGAGAAGTTTCCCAAATATCGGGCAGAACGATCTTCCGAGCAACCTCTTGATCTTCGTGGAGAAAGAGGATCGTCTTTTCTAGTCCTGGGCATCTCGATCTTGCACTTGCTGACTGATGATGGGATCGCCTGGGCCGATGGTTCTCGAGCTCTGGTCTCAAATGATTCGGTTCCTTTAAGGTAAGAATGAAGCTCTATTTATAGATTTTGGGAGTGGTGCTTGTAAATTCGTGGAAAATTCCAACCACTCATCTGACGCCCGAGCGATCCTCGAATGTATTTTGATGATGTGCCTTAATGATGTAATTGGGTGATCTTGGATTCTGGATTCGTCGACGAGCCGCCGATCCAGACTATAAATATGTCCGCTTTGTGACCATTTACGGATCGTGATCCATTTGTATTCGATACTGATCAGCCAATTCTCTAATCGACTATGTTTGATGTTATGTATCTCATCGGCTCACTGACCGTCAAAATCGGATTAGATCAAAGAAATCAAAATGCCCGATTGAATTAATTCACGATGATCATATATATATATATATATATATATATATATATATATATATATATATATATATATATACATATAGAGAGAGAGAGAGAGAGAGAGAGAGAGAGAGAGAGAGAGAGAGAGAAATTAAAGCTCAATATTTATGAAACAAAGTATGAAATTTTTGGGATGAAAGGGAGAGAGAGAGAGAGAGAGAGAGAGAGAGAGAGAGAGAGAGAAATTGAAGCTCAAATATTTAGAGGAACAAAGTATCAAATCTGAAGATACTTAAAATTCTACTTCAAACTGCTTTCTACTAAATTGCACATACATCAGATGTAAATTAAATTAAAATATCCCAAAAAAAAAAAAAAAGTATCAAATTCTTTTAGGGATGAAAGGGAAGTGTGCTTTGGTTGGGGTGCAAGTCTTCAATGATTCACCTTTCAAATTATTTCATTGTTTCTAAGATTGGTTTATCAAATGAGGTGCACGTAATAATGCTGTTGACTCAGCCCTCTACTTGTTGATTAAGGGATATGATATATCTATATAATAGAACGAATTATTTGGTCAACAAATTAAATATACCTTTATACGACCAAGGATTAATTTATCATAAATATATCCCATTTAGTAGGTAAAGTAAACTTTCACGAAAATTATTACAATAAAAATAGATTCATTAAAATTGATTATAATATATTCTTCTTTATCCTCAGTAGAAGTACAAAGAATAATATTTTAAATAAAACTTTTTTTTATTTTAATAATTTTCATGAAAATACCTTATTGAAATATGTTTGTCTTATAAAAGATAGACTCAAAAGATCTTTTGATTGTGATGATTCAAAAATGTTTTATATCATATTTTTGAAAAATAAGAAAAAGGGAAATAATTAAGACATCCTAACATATTTTCTAAAGTGAAAATTAAAAAAAAAAAAAAAAAAACTAACAAACAAAAAAAAAAGTTCAAATATGGCCTAAGAGCCATTTGTTTGAATGCTATTATATTAAATTCCAAAATTAAATGTCCTTGAAAAAAGTACAGAGTGGAGAAGTGCGATTGAAAAGGAGAAAAGTGTAGTCCATCATCGCCGTTCCAAAACTCCTTCCCGTTTTTTATTCAGTAATCTGCAACTCTGTAGAGAATACAAATATCAGCTTCTCAAATGTATCAATTTTATTTCAGTAATCTGCAACTCTGTAGAGAATACAAATATATTTGCATATATGCTACAGATTTATTTGAAACATGGAGCTTCCATATTCAACAATAAGAAAAAAAAAATGGTTAAGGATTGAGGAAATCAAGAGTGTTTTCTCGATCTGGTAAGTACCTGGATCATAGTTCATCCTTTATGGAATCAGATTTAACCGTCTCTGAAATAGTAGTATCCTTATTTTTCTTTATGAAGTCGATGAAATCCTCAACCGTTCTGCCCCCCTCATACGGCAACAGCTTTCCATTAGAAGACCAAAAATACAAAGTTGGATAGCCTTGAACTTCAAATTCATTTGGAACATCATTCGCAATAGCATCCTGGAAAATAACTCATCGTAAGAAATACATAATGAATATATGATAAAAATAAAACCAATGACTCGGAATTTAAATGCACGCGATGGCAAAATATAAACTATTTAAGAAAAGATTAATTGAAGTAAAAATAATGGGCACAAATGCTTAAAGTCAATCAGATTGTTTGATAATGATGACTGAGAGAGTGAGAGGATCGAATCAGCAATTTTGGTAGAGCATTAGGACATAGCCATCTGGAGAGTCAAGGAAAATCGCCCATCTTTTTCCCTACTTGATACTCTCTTAAATGATGAAAAACAAAAGAATATTCAATATAAGGGTAGCTCAAATATCAATTGGATTCAATAATAATATTTCATAAGGACCAAATCGGATGAAGATCCAACACGTACAATACATCATATAGGTGGTCTGATCAATTAACATACTCACCACTAGCAACTAAGGTGACACCCTCAAAGAACACAAATGGTTAGCAATACGTAACAACAAAACAAAAGGTCAAGAGAGAAAAGAGATAATCGACTTCATCCAAACAGAAAATCATACCATTTTGCAATAATGACACTGGCATCATCTGCAAATGAAACTGCAACTTCATCCAAGATGGGAGCTAATTTCTTACAATGTCCACACCAAGGCATAAAACTCGAGTAAAACTGCAGCAGAAAAGAGCTTATGAATAAACAATGGAAAATCGTTAACTTTAATTAAAAGAGGAAAGAACTCGCAAAGCGGTTATAATATATTTTTTTACATAAGGTAAAAGGTGGCACGGGTCCTCTACCCTGTTTGGTTGGGATGCATAAAAGTCATTTTTCTTGCCTATTTAAATAAGCTTATGAATAAACTATGTGAGAACAGCTCAGGATCTCGAGCTTGGTGAAGATGCAAAACTTAAGCTTGAGTAGAAATTAATCCGTTATGAATTAATGATTTACAAAAGGGCATGGCATTTACACACAATTCTTATAAATTTACATATTAACACCTAAAGTTCAATATTTATAAAAATAACACTCTAATCTTTATTGCTACATCAAAAATAGCATCATCATTAATTTTTAAAAGTGAAATACACATTTTCATGCTTAGGAAAAGTGTTATTTTTGTAAATATCAAAGCTTAGATGTTAGATATATAAATGCTTAAGAATTATGTGCTATGCATGTAAATTTCTCTTTACAAAATTGTTTTTATTAAAAAAATAAAAATTGATTTAGTTATTAATCTACTAATTTATTATACTATTTATAAATTACTCTAATTTATTAAGAGACTACAAATCTAACTGATACGAAAATAGTAAATTACTAAGATCGTTACTTGGGATGATAGTTACATAATTAATAATAAAATAATTTAAATAGTAATGAATCAATTAATTCACATACAGCTATTGTAACTATAGTTTAATTCATAATCAAACATAGAATCACATTAATAATGTTAAATAATTATTTTAAGATAATTAATTTGTGATCTAAGAGGAACTTCTAAGGATATTGAACTTGGATAATCAGCCAAGTCATTTTAAGCCCACATCAAGCCCGAATCTAAATTAAATTTAGGACAAGATTCAGGATAAGCTTATGGAGCACAAAAGATTACATGGAGATATTTTATTTTTATTTTCGTTAAACAACATAATAAATTTTCATTGAACATAGCAAATGAAAATTACGAAAAAAAGGACACCAACAGGTTCAAGAGGACATGAAAGCTAGAAAGAAGAAAACAACACATAAAACAAACATGGAAAACAATAAGAACAATGAAATTATCCAAAATCAGTTTTCCACTCAGAGGGATTGTATCTATAATATCATTTTGAATATGATCAAGTGTGTCGCACAACTTTAGTGTTGCATGTTTCTAACCCTATGTTGTTTGGACTAAAGAAAAAAAATCAAAATTCTGAAGTGAATCATCATTCTCATATCTAGTTAAGTTGAGCAATAGCAGCTTTAACATCTATGAAATCAACACTAGACATCATAAAAGTTGGGCATTCTATACTTGAGGAGAGGTTAAAACCAACAACAATATTTAAATGATTTGTACTGAGAGGAGACATCATTAAAATTTGATTTATGTTGTCTAACAATAGACAGAGGAATGACACTATCAACAATAACAGTGTTGTCAATATTTCTGGCTTCAGAACCATTTGTATTTGTTATAGTAGCAAGCTGAGTATCAAATTCATGTAAAATAATGAGAAAATTTTCACAAAAGCAAAAGAAAAGCACTAGTTTTTATTTTTTTTCAATTGCTTGAGAAGTCAGGCTTTCTCATGAAAGGATTTTGAAGCCTGAAGAAAGAGATGCAGCAACAAACCATTCTTCCCAGACTTAAAAACAACGTCATGGATACTGTCTGCCACAACCACCTTCACAGGTTCATTATTATTCTCTGGAATTGGCTCAGATTTTTTAAAAGGTGTCAGATTTCCATCCTGCAAGAAATTAAACCGATTCTAGTCAAAAAAAGCAGGTGATTTAAGATACAAGAAAGTATAATATGTTTAAATATGAAAGCCTTAATCTATAGTAACAAAGGCATTACCAAATATTCCTCAAGCCAATTTGAGATTTGATCAGGTTCTACGTTAGGTTTAAGGAACTTCTGTCCCCCGTGTTCTTGAAGAAAAACAAGAGGGACTTGATCTTCATTAAGGCCAAAATACTGCTAGCATAATACATTTGCACATAAAGCTTGAGAGATAACATATCACGAGATGCTGAAAGAAAGAAGAATGTGTGCTTAATACATAACCTTGAAGGCGGCTTGACTAACATCTAGATCCCCAAGCAAGAAGCTTACTTTCTTTCCTTTGTTAATCTCAGCAACTTCATAATACTTTGACTTGAACGAATCAAAATATTGTTCACTAAATTTTATGAAAAGCATAACCTGTACATAAGAAGATGGCACTTGATAAAACAAGCCAAAGAGAACAAAAACAAGTAAGATATCAACTTAGCAAATTATATCCGTATGCACGAGACATTCAGAAAACATTCATTTTATATATGTTCACAGAAAAACACAAGAATTTTAATCTTTTAAAATACAGTGCATATATTTTTACATACTATACTCCATCTATCTTATTTTGGAATAATTTTTAACTAGAATAAACTTAACAATTTAAATTTTAATTAAATAATTCCTATTTTCCATTATGAATTCTATGACAAAATCTGTATAAAAAAGAATATTTTGATGTCCATTTAATACCAGTCACACCTTTTATTAAGGATATCGTATAGATACTCAGCGCAACAGCAGATTATTAAAACAAAAAAAGGGAAGAAAAATTCAAGGGTTTCAAAGAAAAGCGCATTTTTTCATTATCATCATCCTCATTATTAGCCTAATCTCAACTATTTATAGTCTACATTATAAACCTTTATTTTCCATTAGTTCCTATTATAACCTAAGCCTAATATGTTGAAAGAACTAAAAGCTTACAAAGTGAATTCATCAGATATAAAAGATGCAAGTTTTTTCTAAGTACTATAAGAAAACATATATAAAACGCAGACCAAAAAAAAACCTTAAGTAGTATTTACTTTGGCATTTTTGGCTGTTGAAAAACTTCACAACAAAAGGGTGATTGAGAGGATCCTTGTCAAATGTTGTAACGATAGGGATGCTAGCATCTTCAATAAAACTTTCCAAAGCATCAACGTGAAAATCCTGTAAAAAGCTGGCAACAGTTTTACAAATATTTGAAATATAAAAAGTCTAATTTAAATAGAAAAATTAGTTGCAAGAAAATTTGATTTGAAAAATCACTGGAAATGCATTTCCAATATTGATGAAAAATAAGAAACTACATTAGAATACCTGGAAATCAACAAACAGCTCGTCAAATGGCTTAAATAGACGGACGATGGGCCCTTTTACTGTTGTATCTCCAAGAGGTAATAGCTTAGCATCAGAAGAATGACCAAAATCGTAATCTGAACGGAGTTTCTCAGCTAATATACTAAAGTTATCAAATTCCTCCAGAATATTCGGGAAATATGCCAACCTAAAGTAATGTGCAACAATAATGAGATTTTGCGAGAACTAGAATAAAAATTGTTGATGAATGGAGAACTCACGATCAAAACTTTTTTGTTGCCTATGAGACTAGCTGCATCATCGTATGATTTAATCTCAACAGAAGCAGGGCCAACTTCCTTTTTCAAATATTGAACAATGCCATCAGCTTCCCGTGGGCCTTTATAATCTTGAATACTCTTCCCTTCATTCCTTAGGATCTTAAGCGTAGGAAAGCCTCTAATCTCATATGTAGAGGCAAGATCTTTGTTTACCTCATGGCTGGCATCAACCTTAGCAAGAACAATGGGAGGATCATGCTTTTTCAATATTGTTGCGGCCTTCTCATACTGAAATGCAATATTAATTTTGATGAACAATGATGCTACTTATAGAAAATAAAAGGATAATTCATACAGAAGGGCCAAATTAGCAGTAAGAAAAACATTTACCTCAGGTTCTAGTTTCTTGCAATGTCCACACCTGTAAAAACAAAAGAATCACAGCAATCACCATTAAGAAATACACATATTAAAAATGGGACTTTAATAATTTATTAAGTGGAAGCATATAATGCCTAAACCATGCTAATGATATGACTTTGCACAAACTTCATATACTGGTTAGATAAAGCCATGATAGGTGCATAAAACAATCTTTAGATTTGACTAAAAGGATTGCAGGCCAGTTTACAAACCCGCGATGAACTCCTCGTGCAACTAATTAAGCCAACTTAGTTATAGGAAACTTCAGTTTGCATAAGAGTGAATTAGAAATGTTAACATAAGAATTAACAATTAAATGCTATCAAGCAGGCTTGGCATAAAAAAACTCCAAGCATTCATATTAAATGCTAACAGGCTACACATGATGTATGGATCAATTGCAGAAGCGGTCAACATCAAAAGCAGCAGCCTGGGACACAATACTCAGCAAAACATCCATGGATTTTTTTCACCACATCTATTCTCTTATAAGTCTGACAAGTTATTTCTCATTTACAGAAACCGTTCCCAAGGAACATCCAGGATGTTAGCTAGGGCATACTCCTTTAAACCCAAGCCCTTCCGAATTATGTTGGGACCACTTTTCATGACTTCAATTTACAAACTATTGTCAAACTTGTTGTTTGGCTACAACTTCCTTGTTGGCTTACAAAATCTTTTGCCACCATAAGAAGTTTTCAAAGCCTGACCTACAAAATTATAATAGCTATAAGACATTTGTTATCCAACTTTTCCGTAGAAAAAAAAAGTACAATACCCACATCAATTTTAAACAACTCTATTTGCCACAAATTAGCTCCACAACTAATTTTACAAACAATTATAGTTATCCCAAATGGACCCTAAATCCATCTTTTGACTTGCCAATGTACCCAAACGTCTGCATTGTGGAAATCTATGCTTCATCAGAATCATCACAACACCCTGTTCTCAATAGCTGCGCCAGATATAAATACCTTTCACAAGTTTGTGTAAGGGAACAATTTGGGAATATTCTACATCACATTGCGCCTGATTTGCACGGGTGTAAGTGCATGAAAATGGCTTCTCTTAAAAGCCACCATATAGTGTTTTTTAGGGGGTTCAGTGAAGAATGGTTTGCAGGGATTTTAATGGCAGAAAACGTACTTCTGAACTCTAACATTATCATTAAAACGTCCTCAAATAGCCGACTATTAGAAAAATTGTGCATCATCAATAAACAAAATTTGTTTAACAGTGCCCATCAATAATCATAAATTGATTTATTAACGGATTCCATATTAATTAAGCTCGTTGACAATGCTCGAGAGCAATCTGAATAACAAGAGCCCGATCAAACAAGAAATGCCAATCTATACAGCCGAAACTCATCTGAATCCAGTAACTATCAATACATAGACAAACCTCAAAAATCAAAAACGCAATCCCAGACATCTCCAGTCACAATCTATCGAAAAACCATAGGGAAAAAAAGAGGAGAGGTTGCGTTACCAGGGAGCGTAGAACTCAACAACGATGAAAGGGTGCTTGGAGATCGTCTCAGAGAAATTGGCAGCATCAAGAGTTAGCACCGCCGATGTCTCTACCGCACCTTCCTCATCGGCGTTAGCTGATGCTAAGATCGAGAGCAAGAGAAGCGCGTAAAAGACACAAACCCTAAGAGAATTCGCCATCGGAATCGACCCTCAGCTTCTCTGCGAGTCCAGTCCACTTCCTCATCCCTCCAGGCTTTTTTTGGCTTTTATGCATGGCGACGAAACGCTGCCGAATCAGCGCCTAGCCGTCCGTATGTGTGTGGATCCAGTGAATGTTCCAAACACGAAACATCGTAAGAGAGCCATTTGAAGAGCACATATCTCTCCTCCTTTGTGGGCCCTCATTTTAGGCTTGAAGATTAATTATAAGGGAGATATATATATATATATATCACATAATTTTTATTAATTTATATATTTTACACCTAAAGTTTATTATTTACTTACATAACA
This sequence comes from Cymbidium sinense, assembly GCA_021442155.1. Classification (NCBI taxonomy): domain Eukaryota; kingdom Viridiplantae; phylum Streptophyta; class Magnoliopsida; order Asparagales; family Orchidaceae; genus Cymbidium; species Cymbidium sinense. The sequence continues at coordinate 10,482,249 of CM038227.1, read as the reverse complement.
CCTAACTCTTTCAAACACATCATTTTTAAGATGCTACCTGATGTCGTATGCTTCCCATATAACTCCGTTTTGAGAGAATCGTGAAACAACATTATTTTCTTTCGTCCGTATACGGACTGTAAGCTGAGTGGAAACTTCCTCTGCTCACAGCACATGCACAACCCAAAACCTAGTTCTGAGTACAGAGAGGTTTGGCATCTGTGAACTTCTTTTCTTTTGTATGACGCCATCATCTTCAACCTTCCTCCTCCCTCAGTCCGAAACCCCACACGACCCCAAAACCTAGTTCTGAGTGTAGGAGGTTTGTGGGAGGTTTGGCATCTGCGAACTTCTTTTCACGTTTGGCATCGGTACGCCTTCTTCAACCTTCCTCCTCCCTCGCAGTCCAGTTGGAACCCCTGCAATTCGCACTCGGGAGGTTTGGCATTGTAATTTTTATTATCTCTTGTTTAGGGTTGTGCTTGTAGACTGGCAAGAGCAACGTTCCTCCGCTACTTATTTGGTTGTGTCGTGGGCTTTTAGCTTAGTTGAGGTTTAGCATTCGTTAAATTAATAAGAATTGAGTGGTATGTATGTAAATCCTCCTTTATATTTCTTCTGTGGAGGACAATAGTATGCTAAGTATGAGGGTCATTGATGCTCTTTTGTGTTAGTCCATAGAATGTTCCTTGTTTTTTCTTAAATTAATTAAGAAATTTTTTGTTCTTTGTTTGTTTATGAAGTTTTGTATGATTCTAAATTGAATATGAGGTTGTTGGAGACCATGGTTTGGTTGGGTACATTGGTGGATAAGATATTGATTTATATTTCTTATGTGGAGGACAATAGTATGCTAAGTATGAGGGCCATTGATGCTCTTTTGTGTTAGTCCATAAAATGTTCCTTGTTTTTTATGAAATTAATTAAGAAATTTTGTGTTCTTTGTTTGTTTAGGAAGTTTTGTATGATACTAAATTGAATATGAGGTTGTTGGAGATCATGGTTTGGTTGGGTACATTGGTAGATAAGATATTGATTTATATTTCTTCTGTGGATGACAATACTATGCTAAGTATGAGGGCCATTGATGCTCTTTTGTGTTAGTCCATAGAATGTTCCTTGTTTTTTCTTAAATTAATTAAGAAATTTTTTTGTTCTTTGTTTGTTTAGGAAGTTTTGTATGATTCTAAATTTAAGTTGTTTTATTAAAGGGTCCACTGATTGAGTTGCCTTATCCAGTAATATTTGTAGTTCTTTCACTTTTATTTAAATGTCCTTAAATGTTACTAATTTGTTATTTTCTTAACTTTGTTTAATAGATTACACATTACCCAAAATGAGCTCAAGTCAATCATCCGCATTGTTGGACATCTCGAGAGAACATCAAGTGTTGTGTCGTTGCAATTTACAATGCGTCATATTCACAAGCTAAAAAGAAAGGAATTATGATAAAAAAATTTAAGGTGTCCTCGAAATCGTACAAAAGATGATTGTGGTTATTTCATGTGGTTAAATGGTGATAACCCTAAAGTATATGAAATGGAGAATCAAGGAAAAGCTTCTCAAAAGAACACAATGAAGAAACTTGAGATCATCTCAACCCAGAACAAAATTATGTTGTCAATGCTCGTTATCATCATTGCAATGATCTTTTTTCTCATTAAGTTAATCATGTATTTGATGGTCTCTTGAAGATCACTGATCAAGAATTTTTATAGGATAATATAATTTTGGCACCTATTGTCAATGAAACTAGTTTATTTTTTTGTTATATATTGCCCCCATTGATTGAATGTGTTGGTAGAATTCTTTTAAAAATAAGATTGATGGAATGTAGCAGAAATTCATACAAGTTGCAAGTTGGTTCAAATTTGGTTCAAAGTAACCTGTTAAAAGGTATGAATTTTGCACAGGTCATTACCAAAAATTATTGTAGAATGAGCAATCCCTTCCCCAAGAGTAACAGCCATACCTTTCCTGTGATGATACATTGGTCATATGATGGTGGATCCCTTTCTTATTATGTATTGGGTTAATGCACATTCTATAAGGCATCACGAACACCCTGCTTCCAGATTACAAACAACTCAGATTGGGTTTTGATTACCTAAAGGATACTCTAACGTATCAGTTGCCAAACCATCTTGAAAATGGCTCGATTGCAACAGAAAAGAAAGGAAAGGCACCTCAACACAATGCAAATTTTACTAAATAAAATTGGATACCTGAAAAGAAAAATTTGTTCTTTTAAATATATATTTTTGTTTTATGTGAAAGAACAAATTCATTTCCCTTCCACTCTCAGACATCTGATAACCTCTTTTATTTTCTGTACTATTGATTCCATTATCTTCTTCCTTTAACTCTCTATCAGACTGATACTGTTCTATTAACTGTGATGGATACTCACAAAGGATAATGAATACTTATGAAGATTCAACACATATGATGATAGTTTATTTAGTTCTATCTGTATAAATAAAGTTTTTCGTTGTAATTGAAAGATATTACACCCCCTTATAATCTTTTTTAATTTTGGGATTGGATCATATAGGACCTAAATACAATATTAGACTGAAGGAGTTTATATCAAAAGCAACTTGATTCATATTTGACTGGCACAAGTAGAAACTTGCTTGCCTTTGACACTGCGATGCTTGCTTGAAGAACTTGTGACTCTATAACTGTGACCCCCATTTAGCCTTAGGATTCACCATTCCTAAGTCAATCTTCTCACACATGCCCTCTCACAAGAACACAAGAGTGGAAGGAAACTCAAAACTCTGAAGCTTGTTGGCTTCCTCCTATTAATTAGGATTTTTTTCGTATGTTTACTTGAAATAATATTTGTATATTTCTTTATGTTATTATTCATTTTTGAAGAATAATATATCGTCTTTGTTACATCATATTTATCTTATCATATATAGCTCATCTTCCATCTCCATCAGCTTCAAGTGATGATTACAAATCGGAACCTTATAATTGCTGGAAATATGCATAATCTTTCATGATTCTGTTGTCTTTGATACTTACTTTTGGCACCAATTGGCACCAACATGTTTGCCTTCATCAACAGTCAATCAAGAGATTCAGTATACAATCTTTTAGATTAAGACAGAAGGCATAGGAATCTTATTAACAAAAGGCATGATGATGTGTATATTGGAGTTTTCCATGTGGCTAGAAACTGATGAAATAAAAACTGAAAAACCTAAAATTTAGATTCTGATGTGGAATCTGAACTTGTTTGCAATTTGTGACATAACAGGCAGAGCATTATGACAAAGGTGGCTTATATCCACTAAAACATACATATATATTAAAACAGCCATGTTCACCTATAGTACATTCTGTCTACTCAACATATAATTTTAGAATTCAAGATTCTCTCATCAACATATGAATACAATAAGCTGCAACCCACAAAAAAAGTTAGAACTAACTGGGGATGCTGTTATTATTTAACATATGAATACACAACATAAATTCAATAAACCATAAAGTCGACAACCACAAAATCAACAACCCCAAAGCCAAAAAACATGGAGTTCAACAAAGATCGTTTAAAAAAAATACACTAGCACTTGAAAGAATATAACAAGAACTGAACACAGCGGGGTAACCAACTTCAAAAGATATTTGTGATTATAATCTAGGATGAAAGTTTATAAAAAATTCATACATTAGTGGAACTAAAAGCCACAAAAATTATGTTGATTGTTTCATATGTGTGCAAATATACATGTAATTCATACTCTCAGAACTATTACTAGCTATTACTCTCATTAATCTATTGCCTCAACTTCATCATCATGTTGCCCTCTCCTAACCGGTAGTTTTTCCCTACTTCCCAAGTCGATATGATAGTTCTAACTGTAAGTGTTGATGTCGACATCTGGCATTTGTGAGTTTGATCCATCAAGGGCATTTTTACAAGTGTTCCTGTGATGACCCCAACATCCACAATGACTACACTTGTGTACCCTTTATATTTTTTTGGTATTGTTTTTCATGAAGCTTCTTATTCTTCTTTTCCTTGGCCTCCCCCTAGGTCTGAGTGTATTGGGTGCCCCAATCTCAATATCGTCATTATATTTTCTCCAATGACTCTGTAGAGAGTTGATATTGCACCATCATAATCCATATCATATCAAAATGGAATGAGAAATGTTTAATATACAAACAAAAATAAATACATAATATTAAAACTACCTATTAACATGATAATATTGATCCACATAAGTGTGCCCTTTGAACCGATGAAAGCAACAACATGTATACATGGAAGGCCTGTCATTTGCCAATATCTATAGCTACACTATTTTAGCTCAATATTTACTTCATGTCTTTCAGAATTCCCTTCAACCTCAGCCGTGTATGAAGTAGATTGCCTAATAATAAAGTATTTCTTTCTTGCTGTTATCTCTCACATGTAATCTTCAATAACAGAGACTAATTCATCTCTCTAACTTGATGTATTTATCTTTCGTTCAGCTCTTTGTTCCATTAACATCCCTCCAATTCTACCAACTCAACAATTGGTTTATCTCTAGCCACTCCTATCCAAGAGTTAAATGACTCTGATAAATTATTGGTGTTGTAGTGGTTTTTAATTTCAGGAAGGAATTGGGATCTCGACCATTCATATGGTAAATAAGAATAGACTTGAGGGCTCACTCTAATTTTGCCTCACATTCATGTCTTATGTATGCATTTGTAGCCAACCAAAAAATGTTTCTAATCTTATGGATATCTTGAAAGTCATGACACTTCTTCATGTTCTTCCACAAATGGCGTATACAAACTCTATGTTCTGCATTAGGAAATGCAAACTTAATTGCTTCTCCTAATCCCCACTCCATATCAGAAATAAAAGATAATTCCACCACATCAAAACCAAAAGAGTCAACCAAATTCTTCAAAACCATTGCCATGAGCTTTTGATTGATTCAACCACTACAAAGTGATGGTGTAAAGGCCATTATTACCATCTAACTAAGGATAACAACACCCCAAGATATTTTAATTTTAGATAACATGCATCAAGCCCTATAAGAGGTCTACAACTAACTAGGAAACCATCGATACATACTTTGAAGCAAACATAGAACCTTCAGAAGGAGTTTTTCAGTGATATCATACTCATAAGTAATGTGAGAGCCAGTGTTTCTTCTAATAAGCTCTTCTCGTAGAGTAGGGACCCACTTGTAGCTGTCATCAACTGGCCTAAAAAGGTTGTCTCGTGCTACTTTTTCTTAAATGACACAATTTCATATAAGGAAGTGATAGCCCAAACTTACTCTCTAAATCTTCATTTATTTATTTTGGAGGGATGTTTGGATATTTTTTAACTATATCTTGGATTTGTTAAGCAACCCATTTAGATGTAGCCTGCTTGTTGTCCGCTCTATTGGCACATGGACATACATGTAAATCTTTTACTTTTCTTACTTCAAATGTTTGCCCATCTACACATAAAGAAGCTCTCACTCTCCAAGGACACCCTACATACAAGTAATGACTCGTTTTGTCACCGGCTTTTATTTTCACTCCAAAATTCTCATGAATAGCCTTAGACCGAAGAAATGCTTGAAACTCATTGCATCATCAAATCTGGTGCCAACTACTAATGACATATTATTTGCAGCTTTACTAGTTAATAGATCTTCATTATATAAAGCAAGTTTATCTAAAAATTGGCTATCACTATCGGAGCTTGAATGTTCATATTGTAGCATGTCCTTATAGTCCAAACCTTCTTTGTTTTGTGGCATCACATGTGCTCCACCACGGCATGACTTGATATCCGCAAAAAATATAACTTGAAACATCTTTTGTTAAAATAACAACTTCAACATGACCACTTTCCTTAGATAACTGTAAAATGCTCATTACTGCATTATTATTTTCAATAAGTTTGTATTCTTCGGAGATGTGCCATAAATATAATAGTAAATTTTATAATCATATCCTTTGAGCCAAGGATAAATCTCTTCAATCTTCTCTACTAATAAAAAATAATGAGGCATATCTCGTTCTACTTTTATAGTCTTCTGCTTTCCCCCTTCATACTTTCTTCGATCTATTTTTCAGTTTAATCCAACAATCATTAAATTTGATTGTTACTAGAAGCCAAAGCTTTGCATCCAACATGCCTTCAAGTTCAAATGAATTGAACAAAGCCTACCATCTATGAAGAAAGCAAGGATGAAATAAGTGAAATATTTATCTAAATTCATTGTAATAGTTGTATGCAATAATTTATGTACAATTTCATGACATCTTTATGCAAAGCAAGCGTGAAGTTCAAAAGATATTACAATTTTCATGGAAAGAAAACAAATCTATTAACCGTGAAGTTCAAAATAAGTAACCGATAATCTGTTATAAATTACCTAACTTCTCAATGTAGGATGGAAGTCGTAAGAGATAACGATTTAGCTCGATTATAGATCCTTCAGTTGGGTTGCATAAAGCGCAGATTTAACAATGAAGATTTAGCTCATAGATCCTTGAAGGGTTGCTGCAGGCGAGTTACAATAATGGAGTTATTTGTTCCCCTGAAGTTGACGGAAGAGATAAAGATTTAGCGGGAATGGAGTTCTTTCTTCCTCTAAAATGAGTTCGCACTAGGCAACCTTACAGTTTGCACTTTGTAGATGAACGAGAGGAAGTTTTACGTGGGAATGGAGTTGTTTGTTCCAGCGAGTGCACTCAACAACGAAGTTTCAGGGAGGAGTTGTTTTACGGTTCTCCCAAAATGGAGTTATACGGGAAGCATACGGTGTGAGGTAGTGAGGTAAAAATGATGTATTTGAAAGACTTAGGTGTTATGTAGGTAAATAATAAACTTTAGTTGTGAGATATGTAAATTAATAAGAATTGTGTGGTATGTATGTAAATCCCCCTAATTATAAACCTCCTAGCAATTTCATCAATATGTTTGCTGTCAACAAATAAATAAATAAATATAAATAATCATTCATAATAACAAATAAATTATTATCCTAATAAGAGAGAAGATTGGTAAAAATGATGGGGATATTGATGTTGATAATAATAAATAGGTATCAATCTTATTGGAGAAAAAGTCCATCAATATAAGTAGTGATGTAAAGAGCCCTCATCTTTTATTCATGATGGTGCATCATTTTGTGATTGAAAATAAATATATATATCTTTTTTTAGTAGAAATAACCAATAGATTTTAATGAAAAATTATCTAAAATTTTTGTGTGATAATATCAAAAGTAGTTTTAAATAAACCCTTAATATTTTATATTTCATTCAATTCGTTCAGACCAAAAGTACTGTTGATGTTTTGATTGGAGTATTTTTTATTTAATTTAATGTAAAGTTTGAAGAAAAATAAGATTAACCTCATGACTTTACCAAGATTGAAATGAAGTAAAAGAAATAAAATATATTCAAAAACTTATGCGATGATTATTGGTCATATAGCCATTGTGTAAGAACTTTAACTCTTCAATATTTATTATATCATTTTTATTTACCTAAAATTTGATGTATGTACTTATAATTAATCCTAAGAAATATTTAAAAATATACATGTCAAATACTTTATTTAATAATTACTCTTATATGTGGGCTCTAAAATTTTGTCATTGACCTCTCGACAATTTGAATTGAAGAGAGTGATTTAAAGTATCGGTATAATTTTTAGAAGGTAGATGGAATAGTAAATAAGACACTACCCAGATATTTCGTTCTCATTTGGTGAGAACTTTAGATATTGTTCGGGTTTTCTATAAAAGCCCTATAATTAATTACTCTCAATGGGAGAGAACTTTTGATTAATGTCAGCCGTTAGATTACTTAATGTGTAGCGTATAGTAGCAGCATATGGAGTTTCAGAATTTAAAATATGAAATTTATCATTTCAGCTTAAACTGGATGGTTGCGGGAATGAAGACATGCCCGATCTAAATCCCATGGTTCTCATCCCAGGAAGTTGCAATGCCTAGTCTACTTAGTCAGAGGAGGTATTCAACCCAACCTGACCAAAGGATCCTTATCAGCAACACATGGGTTATGTCATCCAAGAAATCCTTGTAGACCTGGGGTGGTATTTGTCTAAGGAGACAGATTTAAGTCTATTTTAGCTGACAGGTGGTTGTTTGCTCTATCAAGTATACCCTATGATTCACAACTCAAAGGGCAAAACCATTGGGGAGTATATGGATTATGGTCGTGATCATAATTTAATGGAGCCTGACTAGCCAAGTCACGCAGTCAGAGGACACAGGCCACATCCTTACTGGCAAGAGATTGATTGTAAGTGAACATAGCAAAATACTTGATTTGACATTGGCTCTTTTGTGAGATAGAGTTTTCTTAATTTGTCATCCCCATAAATAATTATGGAAGGTGGATAGATTGAGTTTAATTTAAGTTAGTAGTTTTAGATACTTAATTTGAATATTTGTTGAATATAATACTTTTTTGGATTAGATCCTTTAATTTTGTAATTTCAGAATAATCTAGACTAAGACAGGGGCAACCCCGCATCCTCAAATACTTGAATTTAAGCATTTAGCATAGTGTGGATGTGTATTTAGCTTAGATAATTTCATATAATTAGTGATTTTATTGATTTTTAAAATCATAATTGAAAATTCCTTAATTTTATTAAAAGAAGTCTATGATTTTTGTAGATTTTTTATTTAGTATAGTCTTGATTACGCATCGAGTTTCAATGGCAAAGAATGCATTTTGATTTAAATTATAGTTTAAAATATTACTTGTACTTAGTTTACTTATTGAGTTTTGTAATTCTTTCAAAATTTTGTTCAATTTACATCACTTTTGATAAATTATGCTAATTTTAGTATTTATTACTTTAGCCTACTTATGCTTATTAGCATAGTAATTACCTCCATATTCATATAAAAGTTATTAAATCTAACTTATATTCATCCTTAACTCCACATCAAATCACATATTTATTTGAAAACTAGACTTTAAATTTATTGTAAGTCTCTTATGAGTTTGACATTTATCTCCCCAGTTTTAATTAAGGCTTATTTAATTTTGAGGAATTTGAATAAAATATAACTCACTTTACTGCTTCAATTTAAGCCATAAAGAATTGCAATTAGAGTTTGTGAGTTTAATATTCACCTCCCCAAATTTTACTTGCATTTTAAATTGGTGTTTTATTCATTTTAAAATTTTCTTTAGGTGCTCTCTCCCTATTCCTCTTTGAATAAACATTTATCTTCATATTTATCATATATCCTTTTGTTTGACTTAAATTTAAATAATTTTTATTTGAATTTGTTTAAGTTTTGAATTTCAGTCAAAATTTTGGCAGCCTCCTGGCATCATCCATCGGGAGTATTTTGGCTTTCTCGGTATGCCCTCATGAGCGTAGGGAGTGGTACCTTGCGACACGGTCATTTTCATCTCATGATTCATGAAGGCTGAAACCTAAAAGAAGATATACAATGATCAATATACATTCATTCCCCTTCTTTTTTCTAAGTATAGAAATTAGATAAAATTTTGACATTTGTTTGGGAGCAACATCTAACGGATGTTAGCTTCTAGTACATCCTCATGAGCATAGCGGCGATATCTTGACACCACGGTCAATTTTTTATCTCGTCGAGCCCTAATGAGCACGACGAGGCCTTCGAACCTACAAAAAAACACAAGCATGTATATATATATCCACATTCACAAATTCCACATGTTGACTTATTTTTCTACACTGCAAAGATCGAAAGAGATGGAGTTGGATATGCTAAGAGAAGAACCGCTCTTGGCGGTGTTGCTTCTCTTCTGACGAGGAGAATTTGAAGTCTATCAAATTAAACTTGTGGGCTTGTCTTGACTTATGACACATATGATGAGGTCAACAAATGACAAATGTGATTCATGCATGGGCGAGTCTTGTTGAAAATGGTTGAGCCATTTGGTTGGCTATAGAACTTAGATCATTTTCGATTGCGATAGCTTATGGAGCTTTTAGATTTGTCATTAATATCTTTGCCTTATTCGGGACATGCTAAATGATGAGCTTGATTTATCAAAATTGACTTGTTAGATAGATAAGAGTTCTCTTACCATATACTCTTTGCTTCAATGGCTTTGCTGAAGATCTCTTTCTTTTATGTCATTGTAGATTTGAGTTTCCTCTAACCCTAGCTTCGTGCTTTGTTGGGTTTGATGGAAGAATTGGTCTACTTATTTTGATGAAGGACTTTAGAATGTTCATCCATGCTTGGTTAGATTTAAAATTCCTTCTATCTAGCTTTAAGCTTGACGGACTTGATGAAGGAATGACTTGATTTGTCCATATTGACTTGTCGAAGTGTACACTCCATGAACAGTGCTTATTGCTTTGAAGAATTTCTTTGAAGGGTACATACAAATGACCCGTCTTTTTAAAGTCAATATTGAGTTATTAGTTAGCAGCTGCTTTAACTAAATAACCACAAAATTTCTTTAGTTGACCATCGCTTTGTATGAACCATGGAATTGCTTCTTCGGTCTTATGCTTTCTACTTTGTGAACTTGATGAGGAGATTGGCTTTGATCACATGCTTTGAGCTTGACGGATCATTTGAGAATAAATTGAGATATCACCCTACAGGCAATATATAGATTGATTTGAGGTATCCTTGAATTGAGCATTTCAGTTGCCTTGATCTATTGACCAAGTAGAAAGATCTCTTGGATCATGGTTACTTGTAATCACTAAGTTGGATCTGATTTGAGATTGAACAGTTATCATCATTGGACTGACAAGCAGGGGATCTTTCACTAAGCCTTTTCTTATGGCTTGTTGAGTGAGGAGAGCATCGAACTTCGGCATTTGAGCAGAACTTACTCGAGTCTTCAACTTAAGTTGTAGTGAGTTGATGGTTTTGTCATCAGACTAATGAATGGGGGCTCTTCTCACGGCCTTTTTTGTAGCTTATTAGTGAGGAGAGCGTTCATTTATGGGCTATTGAGTTAAACATTTAGAACCCATCCATGTCCTAGACTTCAGGATGTAGAGATTGATATTTCTTTCAACTCAATTGATTGATGCTTCCAAAATTGGGAGTTCTTCTGACTTGATCTCCAGAATTTGGTAAATCTGGGAGATAAATTTCTTGATATTTAGGATTGTCTTTTCATGCATAGAAATAGATTCTTTTATTCTACAAGACTGCAACTTAACTAATAATTATGGATATTAGGAGATTTTGGCATAAATCTCGATGTAACCTAAATAAGAATATATTAGGATCTTGCCTTATAACGGCATCAACTCAAATAAACTTAATATAAACTAAAAAAATACCACCTATTTTATAGGAGAAATTCTAAAGCACATTTAAGATAATTTTCAAGATAAAAATATACAAATATATCAATATTTGAATTGATATGCTCTAAAGGGAATTTTAACATACAACATTGATTTCATCTATATATAAAAAATCTAAAAATGCCCTCTGTGTAACTGGAAAATTTTCACGAAAAAGTTCTTTCATCTTGAGTAAGTATATTTATTCAAGAATCTCAGCATGAAGTACGTTGTCGACTTAAATAGATATACTAAAAAATGCCCTATCTTGCAGGGGTTCTATACATCGAGAATGTGATCGTCAAGTATGGTACTTTTTCAAGTATCGACCATTAATTGGCGGCATTGATCTTTCACCCTTTAGGTCGATGAGTTGGTATGCCCCTTCTTGGTATGCTTTCTCAATGACAAAGGGCCCTCCCAATTAGTCTCAAATTTGCCATCAAATTTTTGATTAAATAATTAGTCTTCTTAGCACGAGGACCAATTCTCTTTTTTGGAATGTTCGAGCCGCACCATATGGTTAAAAGTCCTGGACATCTTTGCTAGATAAACCTCTAGATTTTGATGAGCTTGCAATCTAATTTCATCAAGTTGGTCGAGTTCCTCCATCCTCAGATGAGCATTTTGATCTTCAGTTAGATTGTACTGGATGGCTATTCGAAGTGAAGGCAACTAAACTTCAAGTGGAAGAACTATTTCTAAATACTAATGAATAGAGTGGCTTTTGGTTGGCGTCTTGTAGGTAGTTTGATACACCCATAGAGCCTCTATTAGCTTGGTATGTAATTCTCTTATTTTTAGTGAGAATCTTCTTGGGTAGTTTGTTGATGTCTTATTGAAAGCCTCCAAATCATTTGCTCTTAGATTATATATTGAGGAGTATCGCCATCAATTTTGTGTCGATCGATGAATCTATAAATCTTTGCACTTTTAAAGGCTGTGCCATTATCGAATTATTGACGTGTCACAAATCTATATACCACATTATGCTTGAAGAAGTTGATCACTTTCGGTCGATAACTTCTTTAAATGGGCGACTTTTAGAGAAATAATCAGTCGCCACTAGGATGAAGCGATGTCCTGACGATGGTGGATCAATTGGTCCAATTATATCTGTACCTCGACATTTGAATGGCTAGGATGCTATTATTCGGTGTAATGGATTTATAGGTTGATGGATTATATTCTCATGTACTTGGCATTCATGTCACCTCTTAGCATGATTGATGCAATCTCTCACTATAGATGACCAATAATAGCCCATCTTTTTGATCTTTACTGCCATCTTGAGACTGGCGTGTGCATCATAAAGTCATTCATAAACTTCAACCATCACTTTGATGCTTTCATGCAGCATTTTCTTTGATGATCTATATAAATTAATCAAATTTCTCTCTTAAAGGCTTCATTATTTTTGAGGTAATGTCATTCTTAGCTCTTCTTAGTACAACTTCTTATTGATTTTGGGGAGTATGAGGACAACCTGAGTCACATCCTGCTAAGTCAGATTTGATAAACTCTCTACCTGCTGGGATTGATATTTTACTAGCTCTAGGACTCATCGAGTAAATATGCCGATCATGACATAATCACCATTCATACTTACCATTTTCTTAGCAAATTTTGCCAAGCATTCAACTTTACTATTCTTGGATCGAGACTCGAGTTAGTGTGATATTTTATATCCATTTCATTAGCTCGAGAACTCGCTTGTGATAGAAAGCTAACTCAAGCTTGTTAATTCTATAGATATCAAGTACTTGATTTATAATAAGCTCAGAATCGTCAAAATTATGCAAGTTTTGAATGCCTATGAAAATAGCTTCTTTAAGGCCTAATGCATCATATTCAACTTCATTATTATTTCTTGGCTCGGTCAATCCATATGATCATCTTATTATTCCTTCTTAGTGTTATAAAGATGACTAATTCACACTCTTGCTCTTGAAAAATTTAGATATTGGACTTGTTTGATCGATGAGGCTCCATCAAAGTACATTTCCTAAATTTATAATTTTTATCTTTCATGAATGAGCATAATTTGCTCACGGGCAAATCGTCATTAAGAGAAGAGTCTGCAGGGATGAGATGTGCAGCTAAAAAATCTGGTAAGACTTGCCCCTTCACTACTTTCTGCGGAACGTATGTGATATTAAATTGTAGAAGCAATAATGCCCATCATGCCAAGTGACTTGTCAATGCTGGTCTTGTCATCAAGTACTTCAACGGATTGATCCTTGAGATGAGAATAATCTTATGAGATAACATATAATGATGAAGCTTTTTGAAAGATCAAAGCTAAATAGTGCTTATCTATGGGAGAGTTTCTCATTTATGCTCCAATCAGCCTCCTACTGATATAATAAAGAGCATTCTCTTTGCTTTCTTCATTATGTTTTGTCAATAAAGTCCCCGAGAGACTCTTCTAACGTAACTGTGTATAGAATGAGGGGCTTTCCAGGAGTAGGCACTTCAATGATTGGTGGATTTAACAGGTAGCTTTTAATGCTATTGAAGGCTTCCCGACACTCCTTGTCCCATTTGAATGAGCATCCTTCTTTATCAACCTTGCAAATGGTTGACATCATCCTGATAAATTTGATATGAATGAATGCTGGTCACTTGTAAAGCGAAGGCCACAAACTTTTGGTAAAGGCATCTCCAATAGCCTTGATCTTGCGGGATTGATTTCAATACCTCTATAACATACAATGTATCCCGAGAATTTTTTAGGATACCATAATGTACATTTTAGAGGATTCATCTTGAGATCATATTTTATGATTCTCTCCATTACAATTCTCAAGTCTTCGAAGTAGTTTTCATGATTTAAGCCTTTTACTACCAAATTATCGATATAACATTCCACCTTTTGATGAATCAACTCATCAAAAATATGCGTCATGGCTCTTTGGTATGTAGCTCTAGTATTTTTTAAGCTAATGGACATGATCGTATAGCAATAATGCCAATAAGTGTTCTAAACGATGTATATTTTTCATCTTATGTGTCATTTTGATTTGGTTGTATCCTGATGATCCGTCCATAAATAAGAACATGTCATAGTTGGAGGTCTTTTGGTAGTTCATTAGAAGCGAGAAAGTCATCTTTGGGCACACTTTATTTAGGTCGAAAGTCAATGTAGACAAATTTGGTCATTCTTCTTCCTAACTAGGATAATGTTGGCTATCAATGCATACTTCTCCTCTCGATGAAGCACCTTTCGACTTCTTAGTTTTGATTACGTTCTTGATCTCATTATCCTATGAGCTTGTTCTAGTTTAATAACTAGTTTGTGAGCAGACATCAGGATAAGCGACATTTGAGAATATGTCAGGCAAAGCAATCCTTGAATTCACAAAGTTGTATTTTTAGCTCTTCAACTTTCATACAAACAAAAGTTGGATGGAGATCATCCTCAGCTCATAGGTTGATTTCTTTAAGTTCATCCATAATAAATATTTGTCCACCATCTTCAAGTTCTTCAGGTGCAGGCTTGGCTTCGACTTCTTCATCATTTTTAAGAAGAATTTCATGGGAATCATCTTCTTCGTCACTATGAGTTTCTATCTGCTTACTATATTATAACAAGCTCTATTTTGATGAGATTTGTATGAATCCATGACCTTTAGTGATAAACTTATCACTTCTTCGTGATGCTTGAGGACTTCTTTGGCTCCACATCTTGTTAAAGATTTGAGTCCTATGTTTAGTAGTTCATATGAATTTCAAGCTTATGCATCATTCTTTGTAATTTATGTGGATAGTATATTTATTCTATGTATCATCATAATTTTCATGTTGGTGATGATCAAAGTTGTGATGAGACTCTTCAGATTTATAAAATAGAGTTCTTGTTCTGCCACTCTCACTCCGGCGGCACATTGAATATTATCAATTCAGTGGAGTGATTTCTTTAAAGCACTACTGAGAGATGGGTATAATTTTGAGTGAGTCATCTGACTCTGCCAAGTAAGCTATCCTTTTGATGCGACCATTTGAATTATATTTCTATAGATTCAAAATTATAGTAATCAATCACTTATTTCATATTTTTTTCTTGAGAGCTTATAAGTTCAATTAGTTTCAGAATATCTTCTTCCTGTCACTTCCCAAATGAGGAATTGATTTTCTTGATTTATGTAGAATCAAGTGCTTTGGAAGGCGTTGACATTTCCTTCTTTCTTCCTCTTTGTTTACTTTTGCACTTTGTAAAATTATTTTTTAGTTTCTAAAGTGGGCTGCTTCAGAGGCTCTCTAGCTTAGGCTCTTTGAGGATGAAATATTTTGCATCTTCATAGATCTTTGCTTCATTAATGAAGAATGATTGTAGGTTACCGAGAATTCTAAATTCATCTCCTTATTAAGTATTTCATTGATGCATAGTTGATGGGGCCATGTCATACTCATACATGCGTAGAGCTCTAAAAGATGTATTGACATTAGATTACATGACTTATGTATATAAATCTGAACTTGAGCGAGAGAATAAAAGAACCTAGAGTTTTCTATCCTTTTTCATTGAAACCATGAACCAACAATTTGTCTCTCCCAAGATGTTGGATATCAAGTGATAATCTTTTTAATAGCTTTAAATTCATAAGATTGATAGAAGAACCTAGATCAATCAATATTCTATTAATCGAGATGCCATCACTCTCTGCAGTAACATATAGAGGATGGTTGTGATCGGTTCCTATAAGATCTTCTTGAAAAATATGATTGGGAGATCTTGAGTTTGCAATGCTTGATTGCATTTTTAAAGTAAGATTCATAACTCTCGGATCTTTGAGAGCTTGTATCAAAGTTTCTGGTCTTTGACATCAAGAGAGCCTTACACTTTCGGTTGTGCGGGGATCTTTCGGATGTGATAGAATATTATAATCTATCTTCTCTCTTGATTTAGGGGTATCCTCATTTTTGGGGATAATATCCTCAATTTATTTTATTTACATTTCCTTCTTTGATGAAGGTGGTAAGGCGTTACTACTATCAACTTGAATTACCTTATCTTGCTCATTCTTTGAAGAGGTAGTTTATTCAAATTTCTTTCTTATTTTAGAAGATTGGCCAAAAAGGTTAGACTTATTTTTCAACTTCATACGTTTCATATGATGATATCGATGAATTGACTCTTTCGTGAAAACATAGATCTTCATCAACTATTATCTTATTGAGTCATTAAACAAAATTCAGACGTTGGATCCTCAGGCTCTTCTTGCTTTCTTGACAAGAATTGTGATGGGTTGGTTAGTGCTCACTACCCTTATTATTTAGTGCGATGTTGAAGAATATTTGACATTGATGATTGATGTCTCTAAAGATTCACCATTATCTTCTTCATTTGATTCAATAATGCGAAGTTTAGGCATGAAGTTTTCAAGCCTAAATGGTTATCTTGTCAGCTGGTGATACTCCTCCAGATTATTAATGATCTTTTGAGTTGTAGTTCTCTTCTTGATCTTTCTTTTCTTAGTCAACTTCTTTGATTTTGAGTGCATTTAGTAGACTTCATCTTGTGACAAAGTAGCCTTATCAATGCGCTAAGAAGATCAAATACTTGGTTTAGGCATCTCTTAAGTCCAATATAGGTTTAAGTGGTGATTTTCACTTAACATTATGGGCGTTTTTTTACTTTTTCACGCTCTTTTTAGATAATATTGTTTGTCATTCTTCAGTCAAAATTGATTTCTCCTTTTGTTTATCTTTACTGGATGATACATAAGAGGCGTAATCATCCTTGTAGACTCTCTTTTTGGGCTGACCAGAACACTGTCAGATAGTGTAAATTCACCTCGTCGATACTTCTTTTCTAGCCAATCTTTGAAGACATAACAATCTTCGATAGGATGACTGATCATTCGATGATAGGGATAGTAATTTGGATTGTTAACTTGATCGATCTTGAGCCTTTTAATTTCGTAGCTGTAGACCGAGCTTACTAAAATAATTTGGCCACATTATCCCTTCTAAAGAATATTCTTTATTCATCTTTTCCTTAAGAGATGATCACATTCGCTCATTATCTCTTGTCGTTTGTTTAAGATGCTCCCCACCACTTGGAAAAGTCTGAGGTTTATCATTGCCTCCCAATACTAATTTTAGGTTGTGGATTAGAATAGATAGGCTTCTTTCCCTTATCATCATTATACGTTGGTTGTTTTCCTTTATCCACATTATATATCACTCGCTTTTCATCATTTGAGCTATAGGAAGTGGCATGAATTTCATTTCATCTTGAGTCTGAAGGTTTGTTTCTCTTTGCTTTATTTGCATTGACTTCGGACTTAGGGCGATTCAACTTTTTTAACCACCCTATTGACCAAATCACGGAATGTTGTAATGTCGGCCATGCATAAAATTGGTGTCATTTTATCATCCATATTGCCCATTAGCAATTGGATCACATGTTCTTCTTCCAATTGTTGCTCGCACTTCATACTTAGGTTGCACCAATGACTTATGAATTTTGTCACTGACTCGTCTTTCCTTCTTTCCAGTAAGGCAAGATCAGCGATTGTGATTTTTTCGGTTGCACTGGTGAACCTTCACAAATATAGTCTCTAATTCAGCAAATATTTTAGCTGAATCATTTAACAATTCTACATAACATTCGAAAGTGGCTGAGATCAGGATACTAATGAATTGACAGAAAAGCAGTGCATCGTTCCCTCCTCTATTACCACAAGTAGTCTTAAATTAAGCTAGATGTTGCATTGGATTACCAAGCCCACTAAAAGTATTAAATTTTGGCACTGAGTAACCTTTCTGTGAGGCTATGACGCCTTTATCTTTTCATTGATTATTGTTTCTAGCTGAGCAGTTGTTATCATTTCAAGTGTGCTAGCTAGATTTTAAATTATCAACTAGAGAGGTAGTGGGTTAACTTCGTTCCTCACTTCATGTGTAGCATGTACTGTAGGAGCTTGAGGTACCACAGTGGCTGGTGGTATAGAAGTTGTATTATTAGCTACCTATTGATTAGTAGATAAAATAGGTGCTGCACTTGATGTGATATTCTTCTACAATATCTCCATCATGATGTTTATTTGTACCATCATATCATTTATCTTGATACCAAGCTGTGCGATCTCCTTGTCTTCGACCTCGATTTATTTTTCTCTTTGCTCTCAATGTATGCCATTCTATCGATATAGGCTCTTCTTCTTTTATTTTTGTTGTTGTTCTTCTTGCTCATTTTTAGGGGAAGAACTTGATTGCCCTTTTCCATGTGCATTTGTAGAGACAACTGTTATTAGGGCTGTACGATGACGCTGAATATAAAAGTGTGTACCAGGTGTTGATTTTCTTTTTCTCTCTGAATGGAGAAAAGAAATGGCACCACATAGAGTTTAGGAATATTTTATTTAGATGACCAAATACAATATTAAGGAATACACATATTATCTCGAAAGATAAACATGCTCTCCTATAATGGATTCAATCATTTCAATAAAAGACTCCCAAGGCTAATGGGTCTTTCGTGTACCAAAGTATTTTCCTCTGAACTACATAGAAAAGTAGAACAGGGTCAATTTTATCCTGGGATTCTAGTTCCCTATAAAGGCAAGCCTCTATAGTTAATTACATCTTAGGAAGGGTCTCTTTCTAAGAATACTCTCGATTAAAGAAATAAGTGGTTATTCCAAGACTAAGGTAGCTTTCAAAGAATTGATTTTTTTAGAAATTGGTCCAAATTGGAGAGAGTTATTTTTAAGATTGAAATGGGAAAAGTAGGAAATGTCTATTAATATCTGGGATGCCTAGTAGACATTTCATCTATCCTATGATTAGGCTTAAATTTGGGATTTAATTTTAGAATTCAAGTTATCATTTTCTTAGAAATCTAGGACTTAGATTCTAGCGACACAACGCAAAATGCCTGGGTTGAAGACTTATTCCTAAATGGATGCTTGAACCTAGTCAGTGCTTGACACATGTCGATGCTCGACCTAGTTCTATTCTTGGGAATCATTGGCCATTCTCCTCACTTGAAGGAACTAACCTATCCCACGACTCCTCGGGCTTACAACCTTGGAGAAGGCGCCATAACACCACTAACCATTTTAAAATCATGAGGCTAAGTCATATGAATGCAAGATGGCTCATTTGTTACAATTTTAGAAAAGAAATCTATGAACCTAGACTAACCCCTAAGATTATGTAGGGTATGAAGATGCATATAACTAATGCACATTTTTGATTTTAATAATTTTTTGACTCGATTCATTTAGGCCATAAGGATACAATTTATGCTATGCAATTAGAAAAGATCATGGGCCAAATCAAAATAGAAGGTGTACTTCCATCATAGGCTCTCAAAGGTCAAGCCTAGGTAAAGATGGAATTCCTTCATTAATCAAGTGAAACAATATGATTATGCATGACATTCTAAGGGGTTGCTACATATATTATCTTGTTTTAATACTAGGCCTTTATATGAAGATTATGAGTTGTATTTATTTTTATGTTTTGATTGATTTAGTTGGGTAGAAAATTTAGTTTATCCTATGAGCCTACAGCATACATCACGATATAAACATAGCATAGAAAGAAACTTAAGAAAAGCATCTTTGTTTCTATTGCACCCAAAATAAATCAAGCCAAATTAAATTATATAAGAAAAAGGTCAATGCATAGATCGACACTCGGAAGAAAGAAAAAAGGGCGTGAGTTATGCCCTTATACAACCCGGCCTAGAACTACAAGTTTAGATCTATGAGTCTATTTTCCAGGAAAGTCTCCTTCTTCAGGGACATCCATCGGGTTCCACAGGGGACCACCGCACCATCTCCTGGTTGGGTCAGCTCCTGCTAATCCCCATAGATCCTAACCTAATTCTAAGTTCAAATTTATATTTAAAATTCAAAGAAAATCCTAAGCCCTGTAAAACAGATGTTAGGAAATACACAGCATACAAAGTATTTTATATTTCACAAATATATGGGCTTAGCATTAGTTGCATGCCAAGCCCACCTGTCCTATGGACTATGTTAAGGGATTTTAGCACACAGCAAAATCAATTTTATGATTTATTTATTACGTGATCCCTTTAACACGGTCCTAAAAATAATGTTAAATCTAGAAAGAACCCCCCACATAACGAACAAACAAGCCTAGGCATCCAAAGCAATACACCAGACATGTGAAGCACAACACAACACATCACAGAGATTAAAAGAAAATCACGGAATGATCTAATCTAGATCAGGTCCGTGACCTAAATAATCTAGTGTGTGTAGTAGTGGGGTTTGTGTGGTAAGACTTTGCTAGGCCTTTAAGTTTACATTTTGATGTTTGAAATTTTAATTAGTTTAAATTTTACCATTGGTTGGTTTCAATTCAAATGGTTTAGTGATTTAAATTTTTATTTTTATGTTCATTTTATTTGGTTAAAGTTGTATGTTTTAAGAATGAGGAATAGAATGAATTTTATTTTTTAGGTAAAACTCACTTTATTCGCATCCTAAATCTAATGTGGTTTCTAAAAGTCTAGCTAAAATCCTTAAGTACTTTAATTAATCCTTTTGATTTTATTTATGTTTGGGTTCGATTTATGTTATTTCATTTATTTGAATTGCTTTGTTTGATTTAATTTATTTGATTTATTTCATTTTGAATTAAGTTATATGAATTTCATTTGATTTGGCTTATGTTATTTTAAAGAGTTGATTTAAGTTTGATTTCATTCAATTTAACTTAAGATGTTAAATTATGAATTTATAAGCTTAAGTTTTAAGTTCATTAATATGAATTAATATCTTAGGTTTGTTTATAAATTATTCTTAACCTAAAATACTTAGGTTAATTACTTGATCTAATTTGATTAATCTAGGTTTTAAGTTTATTATTTAAATTCATTAAAGATAAGTGATTTATTAAGTTTAACTTAAGTTGTTCAATTATATTTGAATTTCATTAAGTATTAATTTTCTTAAAACTTTGTTATTTGGTTAGATTCTTTGACTTGGGAAGTTTTGATGAATTACCCAAGTATTTATGATGTTTATTTCAGTTTAGTTCAATTTAGTTGTTAACCCAATGAATTAATGATTATTCTTAATTATTATTTAGTTCATATTGACCTAGAGATTTGGAAATTCAAGAATTCCAAATTTATAGACCAATTTGGTTTTAGATAATTATGACAAGTAGGGTTACATGTCAATTTTATCTTCCTAAAGTTTCAGTTTAATTAGAGATGTAAATAGGGTGTAATTAAAGTTTTAATTATTTCATTAAAACCTATATTAAGATTAATTTATTAAGATTAATTAAGAGATTTTATTTTTAAATTATTATTCACTGAAATATCTTTCCAATGAGATTTATTCATAATTTTTAATTAACTTATTAATTTATTATGATTTAATTAAGTTCAAGTGATTTAATTGAATTATTTAATTCTTTTAATTATCAATTTAAGTTAATTAAGTTCATATTAGGTTTATATTAGTTTAATTAAGTTCAATTATTATTCTGATGTTCATTATTTTGATTTAAGATTATTAAATTAAAATTTTATAATTATTTTATTAAAGAGTAATTAATTTATTTAATTTAAGGGTTAACTCACATAAAATTTTGATTTCATTTTATTTCAGAATTAAATCCCCAAAAATTTACCAAAGGTATTTTTTAATCTTAATTTCATTTCCCCAAAGTTTCAAATTAATTGGATTATTAATTTAAGAGTAATTAAGATTTAATGGTTTTAAATTAAACCTAAATTAAGAAAAAATAACTTAATAAAATTTAGGGATTTTAATTCTATGGATTCCTCTCATCAAGATGAATCCATAGAGCTTTTATTTATATTTGTCTGATTTTTCTTTGATTTGTTATGATTTTTTGAAGTTTTAAATTTTTTTAAATTAATTAAACGTTAATCAGCGGTTTTTAACGGTTTTTTAAACGGGTCCCCGCGATTTTACTAAATCGGCGAGGACCGTGGGATCGGATGGTCCCTAGTGATCCCGCGGTTCCGCAGGATCAAGATGCATGTCGGCGTGGGTTGATCCCGCGGGCGATTCCATCCGTCGAGATGGTCGGGAACGTTCTGATTCCTAAAGGGATTTAATCAAAGTAACGATTTGATTTGAACGTTTCTTTTAAAAAAAAATGGGCGGTTGGTCTCCCTCAAACCCTGCAGAGCTGTGGGCCGTCTGTGGTATTTATTTGGTGATAATACTTAAATTTGATGATTCAAAGTGCTACATGATC
This sequence comes from Cymbidium sinense, assembly GCA_021442155.1. Taxonomy (NCBI): domain Eukaryota; kingdom Viridiplantae; phylum Streptophyta; class Magnoliopsida; order Asparagales; family Orchidaceae; genus Cymbidium; species Cymbidium sinense. The sequence goes on along the minus strand of CM038227.1, from coordinate 10,459,721 downwards.
GGTTGAAAGATTCTCTTTCAATCCTTGTAACTTGATCTCACTAGAGAATAAGCTTTGTAAGGAAACGACCAAGCTTTTAAGAAAAAAGGGGATCATTAATGGCATACCTTGATTTAGGGATCTCAAAGGTCGGAATCAATTGAAATAGCTTCGATTCTTCAAGGGAAAGCACTTCTCCAAAGGAATTGAGAGAATTCCTTGTGGTTTGATCACTAGCCCAAGCTTTGGATCCAAATTTTGATTTTGATGGTTCCACTGGTTGAGAGTAGTTGGAGGAAAGGGGAGGTTTCGTTTTGTTTCGGTTTTGGTGTGGGATGGTGTATGAGAGCTTTGCTTTTCTTAAGAGAGAGTGTATGTTATTTCCTTCATGGCATGCTCTTTTTTTTTAATTTTTTTTCTCTTTTTTTGTCTTATCTTCTCTCCATGATTGGTCTTTTTTTATGCTTGATTACCTGCTTTAGTTGAAACCAACCACCTCTGAAGAGATGGCTTTTTTTGTCTTGGGGTAGGTGATGTGGGATGAGGACAAAAGGAATTTTTTCTCTCTTTATCCTTTTTTTAATTATTTTTTTTGTTATTTTGTTATTTGATTTATTAATTAAAGAGATTAATTAACTTATTAATGGTGTTTAAATGATAAATCTCTTATGCACATTCATTGGTTAGGATTGTTTTGAATTTTAATGCTTTTATGTTTTGTTTAACTCACTTAACCCAAATTGGGTTAAGTTGAGTCAAGCTTATTTTCTTTTGGGTCAAATGACCCATTTGACCTAAATACACCTAATAGGGAGTTAGGTTATGTCCTATTATCATTCCCATATGATTTAGTTTGATGTTATTTTGATTTTTCTTCAATTTGAGTTCAATGTGGCTTATTTAAGTTATTTTGTTTTAAGGAATTTAATTTACTTAATCTAAGCAGTTGATACCCAAAAGAAGAGATATCATTGATGAAAGACATGATGGGACACCCTGAGAATCATCTAGGGGATCCCATCGCCGATTAGATTCACCCCTACAAGAGAAGGTTGACTTTGATCACAGTCATTTAATAGAAGAATTTTTGTTCTTCACATTGAACTAGAGATCAACTAAAAACGTCAATCGAAAATTCGTGTGCAAGAAGAAAATAATGAAGAGGATATTGTGGAAGTGAAAGTGGTTTATATGGTCAGAGATATAGATGAGCTCTCCGCTCAGCACCATCAGTAGCAACATGGATCCAAGGAATCTGAACCTGAATTTAACGCTTATAAAGAAGAGTCTTCATAGAAGCAAATAGAAGATGGATCTTCGAGCTTTGCTGAAGATAAAAAAGAAGAAGATCAGAATGAGAAAGAGATCATGGGTGTCAAAGCTATCTATATGGTTGAACCAAGAAATGATCAGCCTGGTGTTGATCTCATTTTTGGATGAGGTTAATTTAGCATGCTTAGGACACTATGTCTAGTGGCCTAGATAATTCACCTTGGGTTGGATCTAACCTATTCATCTTAGGTAGGATCAACTCAAGCATCCAAATTCAAAATCAACTAATCAACTTAATAATCAATAATCATCAATCCAAAATGATTAAAAGTCAAACCTAAAGTCAACCCTAGTTAATTGACTATGACTTTTGGTCAAAAAAGTCAACCCACTAAAATTTGACTAAATAAAATCACCAAAAAATATTTCTAAAATTAAATAAATAGTTTTAATAACAAATAAATTTAAGTTCTTTAATGAGTTATTTTAGAGGATTTCAGTATATGTATCAAATATCACACCTCTTCCATTCTTCAGACTTTAGTATGTCTTGGCATATTTGCATTTTCTTTCATTTAGACCTTTTGGCAGTGGATTATTGGACATGCGGTCCAAGTGTCACACTCTGATGTTCACCATGCGAAGCATACTAGGCTCGATGGCTAGTTTTCATAAGAGATGATAACTTTCTTGGTGGAGCTTCAGTATTTTCCATCATCACAGGCCTCTAAAATCTTCTTTTCATTGGGCTTTTATCCTTGGCTACTTTGAGAACTTTATGTACCGCGCATGTGTTTGTCTCTTCAGGGTGGTGGAGCTTGACGTGGTTGGTTCTTCCAGAAAGACTGCTTTACTTCACCAGTAGAGCTATTCCTTTTTACCCACTTTAAGTTGTCAAAGTTGTTGTGGGTAGGGATACTCACTTTTGGCGACATTATCGTTTGTTCACTAGGTCATTCAAAGAGGATCTGAGCCCTCACGCTTTCTCCTTCTTCTCTATCTTCGGTTAATTTGCTTCGACTTCATGATCATGCTTTTCAGGTACAAAAGGTTCAATCGGCGCAACAGTTGTACCACGAAGAATTAAGACACAGTTTGCCCACTAACGGTTCTTTTCATCATGGGAGCTTCAGATTGGCCTAGCCTTTTGAAAACTAAAGTTTTCTCAGAGAACTCCTGACAGTTGGTTGGTCGTTGAACTGTTATCACACACTAGAAGGAGCTTCAATAACTTGAGGCCTCTAGCATGTCCCCAAAAAATGAGTGGGTACTTCAAGAGTCAGAAGCTACGATAATGAGAAATTCAAGCTACCAAATTGAATGGTAGCTCATCTCCTATGTTGATGACAGATTAGCTCAGTTCCGCACATGCTTAACGGTGAAATGAGTGCTTTGTAGATCCATTCTAAAAGTGAAAGATGGGGATTAGTAATTAGCAATTATTTTCACCCCATACTTTCAAGAAAGAAATAATGGTGTAATAAAGATATACTCTACTAATAATTCATTCTACATGAGCCTCATATTGAATTTATTACACACTTAAATCACCATTTTGTTTTGAATTTTTAAAAATTTTATTGCTACTATAGCATATATATGACTAGCCAAAGATGGAAAAGAGAATCTTATCCCCAACGGAGTCGCCAGAATCTATGGGCTCTAAAATCCACCTCAATAATTTGAATTGAAGAGAGTGATTTAAAGTATAATTTGTAGATGAAATAGAAATAGAGCAAGACTACCCAGAGATTTCATCTTCATTTGGTGAGGACTTTAGATCTAGTTCCGTGTTTCATAAAGCAAAGCCCCTATAGTTAATTACCCCTCTCACTAAGTGAGAGAACTTCTTGATTAAGGCTATTCGTTAGTTCTGCCAATGCATGCATAAAATAACATCATAAGGGAGGATTATTAAATTGATCATTTCAAATTTTAAATCTAATGGTCGGGGAATGACGTGACGCCCACCTAGATCTCATTGTTCCGTCATCCCGGATAGTCGTGGTCCCTAGTCTACTTAGTCAGAGGAGCTAGTCGACCCAACCTAACCGAAGGATCCTTATGAGCAACACATGAGTTGCGTCGTCTAAGAAATCCTTGTAGACCTGGGGTGGTATTTGTCTAAGGAGACATACTTAAGTCTACCCAACATGTATTTGTTTTATCAACTATACCC